>LBNR01000024.1:0-126556 GCA_001262555.1 Fusarium nygamai | reverse complement strand
TCCCCCCGAGTACTCCAACTTGCTATATATGCCTTTAACGCCACCATCAGAGAGGTCTTCACAACACGCGTCTATCAAGGCACTATCTACATCACTTCTAAGACAGAGCGCCTTAAAGATCTAACCAGCTTCCTAAACTAAGTTAGTATTACTTAGGCAATTTTAACCCCTATAGTTACTAAAATAATAGCATTAAGTAATATTCTAATACTAAAGACTTTAATTTATAATAATAAGCTACTTAAAGATCTAATTTTATTATATTTAAAGTAAAGAATTCAAGTTTATTTAAAAATATAATTTAATATAAAAGTATATTTTTATATTTATTAATAAATACTAATATTAAAAGATATATTTAGTTATTATTAATTATATAATAATTAGTATTATTCAAATGATTTACTTTAATAATTTAGATTTCTTTATTTCTATAAATATAATTAATAAAATATTTATTAAAATCCTTATTTTTACCTGTAAATATTATAATAATAATAATAAAATAAATATAAGTTTTATATAAGATTTTAAATAATTAATATATTATTTAAAGTATCTTAATAAGTACTATTTATATAAAACTAAAGATTTTACATAATATAACTTTAATAATTTAATAGACTTTATTTAATATGAAAATATATAATTTAAAATTTAAAAGTAATAAGTTAAAGTTAATAAGATTTAAATTGATATTATTAATATTTATAAAAATATATAATATATTTATATAATTTTTATAAAAAAAGTAAATTTAACTTATATTTTATAGCTTTTATTTTACTATAAGGGTTCAATTTAATAGAATCTTTAAGCTTAAGCTTACTTTACGTTTAGTAAAGCGCTAACTATAAAAGCTTTAAAAAACTATTATATATAGTTATAGAATACCTTTCCTCTAGGTTTCTGAGTTATATAGTCCTGCCGCCTAGGCAGTCAGTAAAGAGTCCTTAGACCAGCTAATAATGTCTGGCAAGATTAATCGCCGCTATATAACATCTTAGCTGGAGCAAGCCGACGAGAACCTTACGAGGCGGGTTCTGGCCCTTGGTCAAGAGGAATCCGTCTCGGACAATTTCCTGACTCCAACAAAGGTTGCTCTTCGCTCAGTCTGGGCTCTGGTTCAGAACCTGGATCCCCACAAGATCAACAACGAGAATCGTTTCTTCAGCCTGGGCGGCGACTCGTTCAACGTAATGCAGGTTGTGTCTTGTTGCAGGAGTTGGGGTATTGTGCTCACCCTTAAGGATAGTTTTAAACGTCAGACTAATGTATACCTTGGAGCCCGTGTTGACTATGATTCAGCAGGGAAGATCTTTCCACGCTCGATAAGTAACAAGCTTGACCTCTCAGACCCGGTTGAAAAGAACTTCGCCCTGTCGCCGATCCAGAAAATGTTTTTTGACCTGTACCCTGATGGGGAACCACTTTAACGACAGTTTCTTGGTGCAGATGGTCCTGCTGCCTTCCCCGATAGTCGGCCTCCTGTATAATTACTACAGGCTGCAGCATCTAATCAGTTTTACGATTGTTAAACAGAGATTCAGACAATTGTAACAATAACAGGGAGACCTTGGTACTTCTTTCGCGGTGAGGAAGCCAGATGCTTTTCATGGGATTACTGTTCATGCAGAATGCCTTGTCTGCCCATAGAAGATGCCTTCTCCATAGTGTCATATTTCGCTGAACAGGCTTCGAAGTCCGCCGCTGTTTAAAAAGCGCAGGATGAACATTCCTCTGTAATGTCCCTTGAACTTGAATGGAGTCTTACTAGCTGCCTGAACTAATCTAGGGTATCCGCCCTATATAATTTAATAATTTTTTATAAAAGTAAAGTTAAAGAGCTATTAAGAGGTCTGCTAGTAAATATAGTAAGTATAATAAGTAAAGAAACTTAAATCTTTTAATATAATTTATAAAAAGATACTTATAATATTTATTATTTATTTTAATAAAAAAGTAACTTAAGTATATATATATTATTTATCCTGCTTTATAATATTATTATAATATATAATTAGTATATTTTAAGCCTAAGGCCTTTAAGGTAGCTATTAAGATTAATTATAAAAAGATATATAAATTACCTTATAATATTTATTTAATACTTAAGTAGGATTTAGCAAAGAGAGATAAGATATACAGATAAAGGAAATTAAAACATTAGCATGTGCACGGGCCATGTTGCTGTAATTTGTGAATTTATAAAAGATATGATCTGTGCATAGACTAATTTCAGCAGTTTTTATTATAATTTATTAAGTAAAGCAGACTTCAATATATATTAGTCTGTACCTAGGGCTTAATAGCAAGCAGCTGACTGCCTAATGTCAGAAATTACGTGTATTCGATCCATTAATGCAGATTGGTAAATTTATCTTATATTCTGTTGAAATCTACTCCTTAGAGGTTTTACCATTTCGGCCTCCTTGCACATGAGGCCCCAGCACCTGTTTAACAAAATCAAACAGCCATATGTTCAGGCACAGCTATTTAAGTTCATGTAATTTGTATCATGCGACAGGCCAGATGTAAAACTGGATAGTTACATCCGATTATACGAATGTTATGTGCCATTATATCCCCCCCCTATCAATCAAGATAGAGCACTCAAATCCGATCTGATGTAAGCTTAGGCACTGGTGCATGGGAACCCAACGAATGTGCAAATATTTGCATAGTCTAATTCGCCGGCCCCTTGGGTGCGAGATGGTTATTGGTTACGCCAAGCCGGTTTGAGAGATGACGGCATCAAGCTGAGATTGATGCCCAAGCGGCATTAATATTGGAGTTCCCTCTTGGTTTTCAGCCGAATTTCTCCAGTCTAGTGCCTGTTCACTCGGTCATATCTGCCCATCCTCCAAGCAAGCCTTTTTCGCACCCTCAAGTCTCGACGAAACCGCGACCCAGCCACCATGACACGTTCACAATGGGGCGTCAAACTAAACTGGGACCCCAGCACGGGTTGGGGCTTTGTCTTCTCAACTTTGGGAGTCAATCTGGTCAAGATCGGGTTGGCGGGCGCCTTTGCCGTTGCCGGCGCAGCGAGCGGTATTGGCTTGGGTGGCCTGTCGGCCTATATTATTTCCCAAGCCCTGTATCATTGGGCATCCTCCAATTACTCCGGGACAATCGTCACTACTGAAACGATCATAAGCGACAGAGAACAGGAAGGCCTCGACGCCGACAGAGCCTACGTGGCCATATGCGGCCCGTCTGGCAGCGGCAAATCGTCCCTCATCAATGCCCTTAGGGGTTTGCTCAACAGAGATACAAATGCGGCAAGCGTAGGAACTACAGAGACGACCTGTCAAAGACAAGAGTATCAAGCCGCCGCCTGCTTTGACCGTCTCACTCTTGTCGATTTCCCTGGGGCTGGAACTCAACGTGTACCATCCCAAGGTTACTTCAATGCCAACAAGCTCCACTGTTACGACTACATCCTCATCATTTGCGGAGAGAGGTTTGGTGAGGTAAGCAGGACATTAGGACAACTTTTCTTGGGATCTAGTTGACAGTCGGCCGTTGAGTAGATCGAGATTGCCCTCGTGCAAGCATGCATTGCGCAAGGGAAACGATTCGCCATTGTCCGGTCGAGATCCGACGAGGCTATCCGACGAGTGGAAGACGACATGAGCTTACCGCTCGACGAGGCAAAGCTCTCTTATATAGAGGATGAGATCAGCGCCATCGAAGAGGAACTTAGGCGAGCATCTTTGCCTGAAGAAAATATCGTGGAGCTCCTTGGATTCTTCATTCTCCTCAATAAGAACACCCTCAGGAGGTTGACCACCATTCCGCCTTACGACTGGCCTAGTGCGTTTGGTCAAGACGAGATCCACGAACGCAAACTCCTTCAGTTACTTGGCAAAGCTGGTGTGGCGGATGAGCACGTGAACCCAGGAGCTGAGGGTGAATGAGCCGTGAGGTGGTTGGAACTGGAGGTCTTGAAGATGTGCTGTTGAATAATTGAAGGTTATAGCTAGATGTGTTATTTGCAGTTGAGACTTGTGGCTGAGAGCTTATTCCGGCAGACAGAACTTAGTTATAGTAAGGACGCTCGCTTTGGAACCCCTTTTTACTAAGGACATTTATTTCCGGCTTAGTTTGTAAGTAAGGACTCGGTATATGTCAGCATTTTGCTGTAGCCATTGGTCAGTCATCATGGTATTGATGTCTAAGTTGTGGGCTAGAAGTGTTATTTGCAGTTGAGACTTGTGGCTGAGAGCTTATTTCGGCAGAGAGAACCTAGGTATAAAATACGAGACGCGGGCTCAGAGACTGTGAGCAAGGACCTTTTTAACGACGCTGATTTAAGCCCCGGATTAGAAGAACAATTCTCTAAAAAGCAACTGGGTTTATTAAGTAGGTATTTTTAATATATAAGATACTAATAATAGCCCTAAAACCTAATAATTAAATATAAAGATATTAATAATTTTTATTAAAAAGTAACTTTTTTAACTTAAAAAAAAAGGTATAAAGCTATATATTTTAATTATTTATTTATTTATTTTAGTTACTATTAGCCTTATATAAGGCTATCAAGCTTCTAGCTTTTTAATTAGAGGCTTAAACAGTAAGGCCCCTATAGTAGGCCAGCATTATAAAGGTTAAAATCAGTTAAGGTTTATCTGCATTAAGTGGCGTAATTACTGCCTTAACTAAGCAGTATAATTACTGCCTGTAGGTCCCTTGGCAGCTGTGTCGACCTTCTTCCTTCACCCTATCTAAAAGAATACCGGGCCTGGTGCATCTATCGCAAAGTACGTTCCCCGACCTGACTTTCCCTGTTGGTTACAGTTGCTGAGGACAGCATGTCTGCGAATAGAGTTCTGGGATGAAGGCGGGGTAATGGCGGGGTTTGAAGGCTTAAAGGAATTAGGTTGACTTTTATGTAAGTTAGTCGGCGAAAGTTAAATTGACCTGAAGTTGATGATAACTAGCTCTATTAATTGAATATATGTGCCTTAGTATGTGACTAATTGACCTTATGTCTAAGAATAGATAAAGTGAAATTAGTAAAGAAATAGTAGTTTAAATTAGGGTTAATTATTTATATAAAGCTTTTATATAAGAATTAGGGTTTTTAAATAAGTAAACTAGTCTATATTAAGTTTATATTTATAGATTATAGAAAGTATTATATTAAGCAATACTTAATATTATATCTTTTAATAATTAATAATATAAGTAAAGCTTATTAAAATAAAAAAGTATTATTAATAATTAATAAGCTAAGTTCTATTTACTATTAAGTAAATATATTTATATATAATAGACTTATAATATATTAAGCCTAGCTTATAGTAAGTTATAAATTAATATTATAAGCTAGTTTATAAGGCTTATAATATATCTAGAGTTTAAGTATAAGTTATTATATAATTAATAAAAATTATATAAAATATATATAATATAAATACTTTTTTTTTAGTAACTTATAATATAATCTCTTTCTTTTTATTAATTTTATCTTTAAGACTTATATATCTATCTTTTTTTTATATTATCTTTAATAAATATTAACTTAAATTTATATTTTTTTAATTAAGTTATTAATATTATATTAGAATCTAAAGTTTCTTATAATTATTATATATAAGTAATTTTAATTAAAAATATAGGTTTTCTTATTATATTATATAACTATTATAAGCTAAAAGGCCTTAAGCACTAGGCTAAGGATAGTTATTTAAAATATATTTAATATACTTATTATAATTATAAATATAATAGTACAGGTATTACTATTTTAAAAAGTTTATATTTATTTATACTTTTTTATATTATAACTTAATATCCTTTAATAGCTAATTATTTTATAATAGAAAAATATTATTTAAAATATAAGGAAAAGATAACTAAAATTAAACTATTATAGCTTTAATAATAAGTATTTAAGTATTTAAGTTATTTAATATATTTTTATTTTTAAAAATAATAATTATAAAAATATAGTAATAAAATACTTTATTAAAATATTAAGACTATAAATAAGCTTAAGATTTTAAATAATATTAAGTTTTTTATTATTATTAAGGCTTAATTAATTAAAGCTATTAATATTATTAATTAAAGTAATGTTTTTTTGTTATATATTATTAATAAAAGTTTTTTAAAAGTTATTAAGTATTTATAAAGTATTTTATTAATTCCTATATATTCTTATTTTTTAAATAGTTTTTCTATTTAATTAAATATTCTTTTTTACTATATTTTATATATATTTCCTTAATTACTTTTACTTTATAAACCTTTAGTCTTTTAATTTTTTTTAATTTATTATTAATTTTAATATAAATAATATTAGCTATTGATTTAAGTAATATAAGATAAAAGACTTTATAAAGCCTTACTTTTATTAATAAGGCTAGCTTATAATTATTCTTTAAGATCTTCTTAACTATATTATATAGTTTAATATACTTAAAATTAAGCTTATAGCTTAGTTATTTTATAGTAATATCTTTTATAAATAAGTATACTATATCTCTTTTTTTAAAAGTTAGTTTTTTTAACTTTTTAAAGTTATAGTATTATTATATCTATTTTTTTAATAAACTTAAGTTTTATTTAAAATTTATTATATATATTCTTAAAGTTTTTACTTTTAATTATAACTATAAGGTTAGTAATTTTAGTTTATTATATATTATAATATATATCTAAAGTATAATTAAAGTTTATATTAAATAATATAAGTTTTATACTTTTATTATAAGTAGTATTATAGGCTAATTAGGTATATAGTAGCTTTTTAATTTAATTATTCTATTTATAGTTAATATAATATTATAAGTATTACTTTATTATTTAGTTTATCTATTTTATTTATCTATTTACTTAAGGTCTAAATATTATTATAAGTCTATAATTAACTCCTATATAGGCTATTAATATTTACTAAAACTTATTAGTAAATATTATATTTCTATTTATAAGGATTTCTTTAAGTAAATTTTTTTTATTTCTTTATTATAAAATATATAAGCTATAACTTTTATATATATTACCTCTTTATAAAATATATAAATTAAAAACTTTATAAATCTTTTATTTATAACTATAATATTATTATAAAAGATTCTAGTTAAGAGTTTTTTTAATAATAGTAATTTAATTATAAAATCTATTATAATTAAACTCTATAGTACTTTTATTACTTTAAGTAATTATAGTTTTTTATAAGATTTATATTATTATGCTTTTATTTTAATATAAATATTATATTACTTTATTACTTTTTTTATTAAGTTTTATATTACTTTATATATATATTATAAAAGCTACTTTAGTATTTTTATAATTCTTTAGTCTTTATATCTTAAATAATTATAAAACTTTTATATAAATTCTTTTAGTTTTTTTAAGATTTTTTTAAATTATTATTTATATTTATTTTAGTATTTATATTTATTAAGTAAATTTATATTTTATTTTTTTATTTTTCTTTAATATTTACTTTTTTATTTTTAATCTTTTTTTATAAATAACTATAAAATTAAATTTATATAAGTATTTTATATAATATAATTATTATTAATTAAGTTATATATTATAATAAAGTAAAAAATATTTTAGTAATTTATATAGGCTTTAATTTAATATTTACTTTTTATAAAGTAATATTTAAATTCTTTAAAATAATTAATAATTATTAAGAACTTTTTATTATAAATTATATAATTAAGTTTTACTTTATATAGCTTATATAAGTTAAATATAATAAAATATAGTTTTTCTATATTATTATATTATTTAATTTATCTTTTTAAAATAAAGTTTAATAAGTCTATTTTTAATTTAATTTCCCTTTTTAAGTTAAATATAGCTAAAACTAGTTTATTAAAGCTAGCTTCTTTAAGCTATATAAAGGCTTTTTATATCTTATTATTTTATTCAAATAGTTTATTTTTCTTTATAAGCTTTATTAATAAATTAATAATCTTATTAAAGTTTTAAATAAATTAATAATAATAATTAATAAGTCTTATAAAAGATTATATTTCTTTAATATTATTAAGTTCTTTATATTTTATTACTATTAATACTTTCTTTAGTTTTATTTTAACTTTATTAAATATAATAATATATTTTAAGACTTTAATTTTTATAATATAAAAGTAGCTCTTCTTTAATCTTATTAATAGCTTAATATCTTATAATATCTTTAAAACTTTATAAATATATTCTTTATATTCTTTTTTATTATTTAGGAGAATTAAGATATTATTTAAATAATATATTATAAAGATATTAAAGTATTATTATAATATACTATTAATTATTTATTAAAATATTATAAGTATATTAATAAGACTAAAAGGTATTATTATATATTTAAATAATTTAATTTTAATTTTAAATACTATTTTTTATTTATTTCTTTTTTTAATATAAATAAAGTTATATACTCCTTTAAAGTCTAAAGCTATAAAGATCCTTTTATTTAGTAATTAATCTTTAAGTTTATAATAAATAAAAGTAAAGTTTAATCCTTAATAATATATATATTAATTAATTAATAATTAATTTTTTTTAATTACTATTAGCCTTATATAAGGCTATTAAGCTTTTAGCTTTTTAAATAAAGGCTTAAATAATAAGGCCTTTATAATAAGCTAGTATTATAAAGGTTAAAATTAATTAAGGTTTATTTACCTTAAGTAGTATAATTACTGCCTTAACTAAATAGTATAAATACTACTTATAGGTCCCTTAGTAGCTATATTAACTTTTTTCCTTTACCCTATCTAAAAGAATACTAGGCCTGGTATATCTATCGTAAAGTACGTTCCCTGACCTGACTGTTGGTTACAGTTATAAACATCTATTATAGCCACCGTCACGATGCTTCCCAACAGCCTGCAGGCTAATCAGACCTATTATACGACTAACTTTAACCTTATCGATGCGATCGAATCAGCCCTAGATAAATATTATAATAACCTTAATAAAATATATATAAAATATATATACAACTTTAAGTAATTAGTATATTATTTAAACTATATTACTAAGTACTATCTTTATAAAATTAAAAATTAAATAAAATATAACTTTAATAATTTAATAAATTTTATTTAATATAAAAATATATAAATTAAAATTTAAAAGTAAAAGATTAAAGTTAATAAGATTAAAATATATATTACTAATACTTATAAGGATATATAGTATATTTATATAACTTTTAAAAAATAATAAATTAAACTTATATTTTATAACTATTATTTTATTATAAAGATTTAGCTTAATAAAATCTTTAAGCTTAAGCTTATTTTAAGTCTTATAAAGTATTAATTATAAAAAAGCTAAAAAGCTATTATATATAGTTATTAAATACCTTTCCTTTAAGTTACTAAAATATATAGTCTTATTATCTAGGTAGTTATTAAAGGATCCTATACGCGGCACTAAACTAGCTTATTAGTTATCACTTAATGCTTTATACTAGTATTATATTAGAATTACTTTATTATAATTAATCTTTCACTACCTTATGACTTAATATTCCTTAACCTTAATTTAACCTTTTCTTTAATAATAATGTAGCTACTGTTTATATATTTTCTTTAAAACCTTTAACTTATTAACTTATATAGCCAGTCTATTTAACCTTTCCTCTATAGCTACCCTTCCTCTTTAAGTTATTAAGTAACTTATATCTACCTTAAAGCTATAACTATAAAGTATAAAGTAATATTAACTAAGCCTAATTACTCTTTAACCTTTTAATATAATAATTCTATTTACAATACCTTTTATTAATAAGTTTTTTAAATTTATTTCTCTCTTTCTAGATAATCTTTTTTATATATAAAGAGATATAAAGAAAATCTATAATATAGCTAAAGGTATTATTATTAAAGAGAGTAAGCTAGGTAATAGTAAGCTTATTAAGCTAATAGGTAATAGCTAGGTAATTTATAATAGTTCTTTAAAGGAAATAATAGCTTCTTACTTTTTTATTATATTATCTTTTAATACTTATAAAAAGGGCATTTCTATTAGTTATAAATATTATAGTTATATTAATAATAAAGTTATTAATATAATTATAATAGTTAAGCTATAAATAGCTTTAATTAATAATTATTTTTATAATAAAAGCCTATATTTTAATAAGTATTTTTAATAATATTAAATTAAAAAGCTATAATAAAGGACTAAGGTAGCTATTTTATCTCTTAATAAATAGATTTAAAGTTCTTTTTATATATTAGATATAATTATTATTAAATAGGCTTATAAAGCTTATTTTAAGTAATTATCTTTAGTAACTAATATATTACCTAAACTGACTTTATAAGAGTATTATTTCAAGTTAATAGTTTCTATAGCTGATAGCTCACATCACGCGCCTTACACACGCTTCATGCTAGATACACCATGTCTCAAGGTCGTTGGGTCCAGCGCGTCACAGATGACGTGTCTGGATATTTGCAGTACCATGAGCACAAAGATGCTAGGCTTGGCCAGATAAGTAACTTGACTGACTCGGCCCAACAATCATTAAACATTCAACGTGGTCCCATAGTCTTCGCAAAGCTCATTCACCTGCCCAGTCATTAGCTCCTAGACATCATGAGTCACCACCTGGTTGTAGACATGATTTCCTGGCGGGGTTGCATGAGAAATTTGAAGCTATATTAACCAGTGGACCTCTTGCTCCGGTATCCGTGTAGCACGTGCCATTTCAGGCGCGGGTTCTAATTCAATCATCTCGTGTCGAGGAAATATCCGCACATAAAGTCCTCCCATATCCCAATCCGGACCCGCAGCAGGACTACTGGGGGCTAGATCTAACCAAGTCCAATAGCTGGGCCTAGATGCGCGAGATAAGCTTTGAGCTTAACCAAGGCATGACGAAGGCGATTCTGGGACCTTGCAATGTACCTCTGCAGACCGACCCTTAGGACCTATTCCTTGCTGCAGCGTTCCGATCTTTCGCTCAGGCTTTCCCCAACCGGCCCCGACCAGCCGTCTTCACAGAAGGCCACAGCCGTGACGCTGATGTTAAAGTCGATCTCCCCCGCACAGTGGGATGGCTCACATGCATTGTTCCAGTTGCACTCGCGCATGTTGTGCTGGAGGACTTGGTTGAGCATATCCTGAGGATCAAGGATTCTCGCAGATCGATCCCCGGCCACGGCGTGCCCTCCTTCTCGTATCAGTACCTGTCTAAAGATAGAGTGACTAGGATTGAATTTTAACAACACAGCTAGATAGAGATCTTATTCAACTACCACAGCCAGTATCAGCAGCTAGAGCGAGATGGTGCTCTCCTCCAACCAATCCCCGAGGGAGAATTTGCCCAGCACGATGCCGACTCTTCGGCACGCCGTTTGGCTGTCTTTAACATCTCAGTTGCTGTCACTGCAGGACAAGCTACAGTATCCATACTAATGCCTCGAAGCTTAACACCAATCTCTTGCAGCAGGTTTAAGTCTAGAGTGATTCCTTCCAAAACGAACTGGCCAGCGTGATCTACATAACGAGTACTATGAAGTCGGAATTTAGCTGATTAAGGATATATCCTACCCCAATCTCGCCGAGATGAAGACTCTTGTCTTGAGGACGCGGGTAAATGGGGATCTGGGAGCATCGATGAGATTTTGCCCTACTCGCGAATGCAGGAAGGCATTTTACTCGGCCAGTTTCGAACTCTTGATCTTTACGACGTCCGTTTTGCTTTCGAGGTCTCCTCCCATGACGGACGGTGCAAGATGTATTGTATCCCTCAGAGAAATAGGGCCGTTTATAAATAGTAGCTAGCTTTTGGCGCCGTTCTGCCCGAATTGTCTACCTAAGAGTCAAGGGCAACACAGAGTAGCTACTGTTGCACTAGATCACTGCCTATTGCAACTGCAGCATGCGATTCATGCCCCGCCCGCAGCATACCTCGTTTTCGTAGGACTACACCACAATCTAATAAATTATTGGTCATAATTGTAAGAACTAGGTCATGTCTCACCATCTGTAAGAACTGACCAACAAGAAGTGGCGATTTATTTGGCCGCAGTTGAGAGTTAACCCAGCATGTCTACCCCTCACTGACCCATCTCTCTGATCAGACATAAAGATTGCTGCTTTCCCCGATGGTCGGCCTCCTGCATAATGGGGTGAAACAATTTTCCATCAGGAAGTATACTCATTTAAGTTCTGCAGAAGTCGACCACATCATCAAATTATCCACTCGCACGTACGTTACTGTTTTAGAACTGATTCAAAGATTAAAATAGTAACATATTGCAAGCCTAGTCGTCCTCTCCAGGAGCCCAGGCTAAATACCTCCAGGTCGGTTCGAAGTTTAGTTCAAACCCAACTTTCTTCAATCTTGACTTCATCACATGTCCCACAGCGCCTTCTTCATCTTGTCTCCACTTGGCCCGTCCCCATTCTGCATCAGACTCATCCTCACGCCGAAACCTGCATTGCCCAAAGTCTATCATAAAAACCTGGTAGGTGTCATCTTTAGGAACAACTATAAAGTTATCCGGTCGAACGTCGGCGTTCAAAATACCATGGTCACCGAGGACATGAACTATCTGAATAGCCTGATCGACGATCGCTTGCCATGATGCCTCTGGCGCATTATCCACCATGGTGGATAGAGAGAAGCCGGGAAGATATTGTAGGAGAATCCCCTGTTGCTTGTAAAGTTCTTGTTGCTGTGTAGTGAGGGCCACGTTGGATGAGGGCATATCAAGGATGACGGATGCCAAGAAGTGAGGTATGATCTTTCCCTGGTATTCTTTGAGACGTGCATATGTTGCGATTTCTGAGGTGAAGCATTTTCGTAGCTCGGTAGCCAGGTAGACTTCGTTTTCAGCTGCGTCCCAGTCGTCCTCGGTATCTCTTTGGAAGTTCGGTACGGTCTGAAGCTTCCGGAGAAATTCTTCTGCCTTGCCGGATGTAAGAGCTGTCAGGAATTCTTGTTCCATATCCCCAGACCAGGGATCAATGCCGTTGTCTTGGCGAATCTGCTCTGCGAATCTCTGGTCAAACATCTTTAAGAACGCTTCACTTTGATTTCGTAGAGTTTCGGAGATTGTTTCTGAGTCTCCAGTGTCCTTCAATTCGACTATCATGCCACATGATAATGTCCATGGTCGCTTTTGTTGTTTTATTTTCACAGGTAGGGCTGTCTGCTCTTGGTTTGAAGTGCTGATTTTCAGGTGGATGATCTTTCCGATGGGATAGACGAGGTCGGGAGTATTGCTTTCATCTGTTGAGGCTGCCATTTTCTTTTGCGCAGGCTGTGTGGAATCTCAGTGTTGATAGTTGTGTATGAGTGAAAGACTATTGTTGTGAGGAAGCGATCGGTGGAGTAGTCGACAAGTTCAGCGGAGACCCACAATGAGTCAGCACAGCTGCCCTCGGATTGGCCAACAATGAGCTCTAGGGTGGGTGAACCGAGACACCTTCAACCTACTTTCAAGTGATTGAATCGATTCAATACAGCTCAGATCATCTGCGGGCTGGGTCATACCTAAGGACTCCAATGTCCCAGCCACCTGCAAAGCTCTCAATTCTTAACCCTTTTGACATCAGCCATCTCTTACTACGCATAATGCCAAGCACGCTAATGAAAGTCAGGCTCCCAATCATTTCCCCAGTTTCAACCCCAACTCTGTGGACTCAAAAGAATTGAGGTTGGGCGTACCGGGTTCAGCACTTTGTATGCAAGCATGTAGTCATTCAGCAACAGCATAGAGCTACGATTTGTTGTTAGCGATCATGGAACTCTTTTCTTGTCGTCATCATATAAGAATTGCATCCAATATTCGCGCCTTGAATTTTTGTCACAATAGCCGGGCGACAACATGACATCAGATGGCTGACATGCATAATAGTAATGTTCAATCTTGCGGTATTAATACGGGACATTTTGCCATGATTTCAGGATTTTCATCTTGTTATTGATTAAGTCAGAGAGGTTCTAAGCGCTCTAAGAACACTATTCTCTTATTTCACTTCTAAATATCAGGCTAGAGCCGCTCCTACACGACACCATGGTGAGTTCAATCACTGACATCTTGCCATGTGAATGGCAAGACATTCTCTTGAAGAGCGAACAGGAAACTCAACGAGAGAACTTTTAGGGAAAGAAGCAGAAGGTCTCAGATTATGTCAATAATCTTGACGCTGCCAGCATGACCGGCACATGGTCGCCGGCTGGTACTTGGCATCGTATACACGGCGATTGCAAATCAACAACCGGAGGTAAATGGCACATGGAAACAATGCAAACGAGTTCTAAGCCTCCCAAGTACAAGGTCAAACTCATTGAAAATGATTCGACAATCTGGTCGCGGGAGTATGTTTCTGAGCCGTCATTTGAGACTATTGTCACTGATGTGCAGGCCGCGAAGGGTTGAGATGGGCCGCCTTAAACTATTGTCATGTATCTATACGATGTGATGAAGGATCATGTTTACATATTATATTCCAATGTTGCTTGTAGTTGCAGCCACTATTACCTTCTCCAGTCCAGCCCTTGTAACTCTTCAACCGGGTTACTTATTTTCCTTCCTAGGTGAGACATTAGCTAGCCATGATATTGCTACATGCAGCTGAGTACAGAAAAGAGAGCGGGGCCAGCAAGTGATGAGGAGCTGGCGTAGGCCCAGCCTTTAGACTGCATTGTGTAACTAGTAGAGAGAAGTAAAGACTTCAAATACGCTGTACCCAATACCGTTGACTGTTGACATGTTCACAGCGTCCGTCATCAGGCCGTACTGCTTTTAAAGAGCATACTGAGATGGAGATTCTCTTTAATTACCTAGGTCAGTACCAGCAGGTACAACAATCTGATATCATTCTCCGAGAGCTCCAACACCCACTTGAACTTCAGGACGCTGCGCCAGGTACACCTTGAATGGCACTTACAGACATCCTCGCAACTCTCGAAGGCTCTGAGCTAGTCCTGTCACTCGGATACAACGCAAGAATGGGCTATCGCGATCGTTTACAACTCTTGTTACAACAGAGCTCCCCACAATTCCTTCCTCCTTCAATCCAGGAGACAGACTTTCCCCTCCTCGGAACTGATGATGCTGGCCTCAAGTCCCTAGCCGCGGCGTGCGAAGCCAAAGTTAGATCTTGGGACCCAGCATCGATCGAATCAATCTACCCACACTCGCCGTTACAGCAGGGTATTTTTGTCAGCAAATTCAAAGATCCTAAAGCCTACGTGGTGTACTCAGCGTGGAAAATCGGCCCCGTGGAATGCCTTTCAAAGTCCAACCAACAGCTCAAGAACGCGTGGCGACGACTTGGGCGCTTCCATCCGGTGCTCCGGAGTGTCTTCTCCGAAAGCCGGAGATCCGACGGGGGTCTCGCCCCGGTCTTGTTGAGGGCCGGCACACCTGCTGCGGAGCCCATCATAACGGAATTGCATTAGCTGGGATCAGACTCTACTGAGTTCCTAGGATCCTCAACTTCGTCCCTACCAATAGACAAGTCCCCCCATCTTCTGCCCATCTGCAACACCGTTGACGACATACGCATCTCTTCAAGCCAGCCACGCCCTACCTGATGGTACCTCTATCAACCTGGTGATGGATGATCTCGTGCGTTCTTACAACAACAGTCTGTAAGGATCCGGCCCATTGTATAACGACTAAATCTCGCATGTTTTCAGCGAACTTATAGCTCAATCGCTCTACTATTGGACAGAAACTCTCGACTTTGTTTATTCCCGGTCATCTCTGATCAAAGTACTGGTAGAATGTTGAACAAGATCTCGCTTCCTGTCCATAGCACTACCGCCGATGCTATGCGCCAACTTGGCCGTGCGCATGCTATCTCCGTCTCCAGCATATTTTAGTTGGACTGGTCTCTGGTGCTCATGGCTTTTAAGGGCTCGGATAGTGTTTATTTTGACT
Organism: Fusarium nygamai; assembly: GCA_001262555.1. Lineage (NCBI taxonomy): Eukaryota > Fungi > Ascomycota > Sordariomycetes > Hypocreales > Nectriaceae > Fusarium > Fusarium nygamai. The sequence goes on along the minus strand of LBNR01000024.1, from coordinate 110,657 downwards.
ATTTAACATCTGGTCGCGATATAGCAGTAGACAGAATTGAGGGCACGGTTGATCAGCATGCTCGTCTCCAGCACCATATCTGGGGCTAGTGACGATGAGGCACAGTCCGCCGTAGATCTATTCAAGTCCATAAATCGTAGCTATTTTGACAGTCTACCTCACCAGCATTGCTCGCTTGGCAGTATTCAACAGGCGCTGAGTATCAGCAACACCGGTCTCTTGTACACAGTCATGTCTCTGCAGAAGAGAAACGAAGAGGAGAAACGCCAGCAAAGTGTAGCTTCGATATCGTGGATTCTCATGACCCCAGCGAGGTACGCAACCTCATTAATCTCCTGTGGAATGAATAGGTTACTGATGAGAATTAGTACAACATGACTCTCAACCTCCTCAATCTCGATAAGGCTGTCGAGTTGCATTCACATACCGGAGAGACAAGCTATCGGATAGGTATGCTTTGGTGGTCTTTGACGCTACACTCCGCGCATTAGAAGCTATCGTCAAGGACCCAAGCGGTAAAATGCCCGTTATTGATCTCTTAGGTGAGTCCAAACGGTGACGCATCATAGACTGGAACGGCCTACATCACCCACCCAGACGACCATCCATGCTCTTATCGAAGGAATCCCGGATAATTGTGTCGTGACCTCTAGGGAGGGCGAGCTATCATACACCGAGCCCGACCGTTACGCCACCTGCCCTTGCCATACACTTACGCAGTCTCGGCGCCGGGCCTGAAGCTACAGTTACACTGTGCTTCAAGAAGATTATCACTGAGGTTGCTATACTGGCCATCTGAAGGCTGGAGTTGTCTTTGTACCTTGAGATCCTGCTCACCTGCCTGATAGTATACAGAGAATTGTTGAGCAGCTTCTATCTCGTATTATTGCACTCACATCGCCTGAATGCGCCCTCACAGTCGTACATCTTGTCGACAACATCATATTCATCGATGCAGCTTTTCTTGCGCAACTGGAGAACCATTCGAGTTCTGAGTCTCTATCTCCTAGCGCTACATAGTCCGATGGCGTGTATATCATCTTACTTCTGGTTCAATCGGCCAGCCTAAGGGATTGCTTCTTGAGCACAGTGCCGCCGCTACAGGAACAACAAGTCACAGTCATCACGAGTCTTACAGCCGAGATTCAAGAGTCCTTCAATTCTCTTAATTTTTGATGACTGTATTATAGAGATTATTATGACACTCATATAAAACGGCTATATTTGTCTTCTATCGGAGAAGAGCACATAAATGACATTGGGCCTAGTAATCGACTTACTATTAATTGGGCATTCCTTACTACAGCTGTTGCCCGCATGATCGAGCCATCTCAACTCCATACTCTTCGTCTTATCGCCCTTGGGGGCGAACCTCTCGGGAATGCTGTCTTACGGAAGTGGAACATAGTTGACAGATGTCAGGTCGCTCAAGTCTATGGACCTACGGAATGCTGCGCAATCTGTACACGTGACTACAGAAGGGGAATCGAACCAAGACTTGAGATCATCAGCACGGCCATAGGCTGTAACACGTGGGTTGCGGAATCCCACCATCCTCATGCCCATCGGCGACATGGGTGAACTGCTTATTGACGGACCTATCCTGACGCGAGACTACCTGAATGACCCTGGCAAAACTCAAGAGGCCTTCTTGACTGGTCTCTCGTGGCTTTCTAATGGTCGACTCTACAGCACAGGTAATATGGTTTCCTACTCTTCTGAAGGGAATGGGAACAAGATCGCTTCTATCCGCCGTAAGGATACATAGGTCAAGGTCCGTGGTCAACAAATCGAGCTGGGAGAGATCAGCTACCAGATCGGCGCGGCACACCCCAGCATCACCGCACATCTTGTTGTACTTGGATCACAAGGCAAGTTTTCTGGAAAATCGTTGCCATCACGACATTGCACGGATTGCCAACACATCAACAAGATAACAACACACCCCTGCAGCTTCTGGATAGTTCCCAAGATCTGATGAAAGCCAGGGCTATAATTCCGGAAATTGACAACTTCATTAGCGATAAGTTGCCCTCTTATATGCAGCCTAACGCCTTAGTTGTTGTCAACCGCATGCCCATCAACACGTCTGCAAAGCTCGAAGCATATCGCGTTACCGCTTGGGTAGACGGCCTCTGCGATGAAACCTTACGGCCGCACCATGCGTTTCGTCGATGAGCCCGATCGCGAGTCCGAGGCCATTCCCCTTTACAAGAGCGAGACCGAGGACATGATACGGGCCGTAGTTACCGAGCTTGTGAACTTACCGCTACACCGTTCCATATTTGCCTTTGGCGGCTTCTCAATCTCTGATATGGCAGACGTTTCTCGCTATCGCAGTCGGGGGATCGAGTTTGCCGTCCAGGATATCTTCAAACACTAGACCATCATTGTCCCCGCGCAATCCATCAGCCAGGCCAATGAGCCAATCGCCAAAAGAGATGCGGATGGCATCGATCGGTCTGAAGAGATCAATGTGGATTTTACTCTATCTCCTATTCAACAAATGTTCTTTGATATGTATCCGGATGGTGTCAGTCACTTCATCCAGAACTTCTTGGTTCAGATCCCGAGTACAGAGGATTTGTCCTCGACGGTTCTACATGAAGCCACCTGTCAGCTCGTATATCGACACTCGATGCTGCGCGCTAGGTTCAGTGACGCAGACGGTGATTGAGTGCAACGAGTGACTGCTATCGCGGTTGAAGAGGTGGCCAATCTCTTTGATATCGTACAGACGTCGCTGGATATTCGCAGCGGTCCTGTCATGGTGGCGTCTCTTATGAACCCGGCCGACCAGGGACGGGCCCATCATCTTGTCATTGATATTGTCTCATGGCGGGTTCTGCTGGAAGAGCTTGAAGTCATTCTGTCTGGCAATCGCCACAGACTACGGAATAAACTCCAAGCCTGGGTCCACACTCAGCCCCGTCGAGTGCCGAGGTGGAGTCCATTGCGTGTGCTCCCTTATGATATCCCGCAGCCCCGAATGGACTACTGGCTTTCGAGTGGAGAGGCCAACGTCTGTGGTGCCACGCGCCTCACACACATTACCTTGGACGCGGATACAACTTTAAACATCATCTCAGGGTAGAAAAGGTTACGGTAAGCACCGACGCGGAGCTCGTCAACGGCATTGGGCTCCAAATCACAGTAGACGGCGCGGGGGACATATTTGCCCTGAACAGTCTCGGAGAAGAAAGTGCTGAAACCCTGATTGGGGTCTTGGGACTTTCGCTTCTCTATGGGCTAACTATCAGGCTAGAGTTGGTTAGTATTTAGCCATGATGTTTATTGATAAATTTGGGTGATATCATGTGCACCTGGATGCCGTGCTCGGGGCAGTAAAGCTCCTAGCAGGAGTTGGCGATTTGGCAACCTGCTTGACCAACGTTAATGCTAACCCGTACTGTTGGCTGAAACCATTCTACCCTGGTGCTGTATGTGACTGGGACACTGTAAACCGCGACCTTCTATGGACAGTCCGCCGGGTAAAGGATATCTGGCGTAGCATTCCTGGCAAGGGACTGCCCTACTTTGCGCACCGATGACTGACTGAAGAGGGCCGGGTTGCATTCAAGTATCACGAAGATGTGGAGATTCTGCTCAACTATTTGAGACAGAATCTGACACGGTCATTCAGCAAATTGGCAAAACGACTTTAAGCACGCAGGACTCTACCGGCTCCACGAACCAAATGGCTCTCACTGGCGTAAGACAGCAGGATTCTGAACTGGGTCCAGCGCTTGAGTAAATTATAAAAATTCTGCACAAGCATCGCTTTAAAGCGTGACTGGACAGCTTTAAACATATGATGGAGACCAATTAAGTTCTGTCTGCCGGAATAAGCTCTCAGCCACATTCACCCGGGTGATTTTCTCCTGTTAGCTCTAGGGGAAGATGGTCTCTCTTCATTTGCATCCGCCTGTAAGGCCAAGGTGGGTAGTTGGGGCCACGATGTCGTCGAAGCGGCCTCCCTCTGCTCCCCGTTACAACAAGGCATTCTCCTCAGCCAAGCCAAAGATGACGCGCCATAGGTGGTGTCGGGCATCTGGAAGGTCTCTTCTGCAAAGGGAGGGTCTACAATCGATCTGGAACAACTACAAAACGCCTGGCGCTGTCTCATCCAATGTCACCAGGTCCTGCGTGAAGTTTTCTGCGACAGTGGCAGAAATGACGGTATTTACGCCCAAGTTGTCCTTAGAAAGACGGGCAACAGTAGCTCAGCCTGCGATGGAAGTTCGAAAATGTGATGAACCTGATGCCCTCGCGTTCCTCCACTCATTGACCCCAGTGCTGCCATCAGACAAGCCCCCTCATGTGCTGCTCATCTGTGATACTGGCATTGAGATATGTCTTCCATTCAGGATCAGCCATGCATTGATCGACGGGACCTCCATGTGCCTTCTGATGAACGATCTAGTTCGCGTGTATCGTGGAATGTTGGAAGCAGACGGACCTCCATATGAACTCTACATTGCTTACATCTACAACAAGCCCGTATACCAGTCCCTCTCTTACTGGTCTGATACACTGGCCAAAGCACGCCGTTGCCATTTTTCAGTTCTTGTGGACGCGCAGCCAGATGATAGGGTGAGGCCGCTCAACAAGATCACGCGGCTCGTCCCAGGCGTCGAGGCCACGCGCCAGCTCGGCCGAACCCACGGTGTCTCCATTGCCAACTTCTTACAGGTGGCCGGGGCATTAGTCTTGCGTGCCTTTGGGGACGGTGATGACGTTGGTTACCTCTATTCAGGTCGCGATGTTCCTGTAGACCAAAAGATCGTCGGCACTCTTCAGCATGCTTGTTTCAAGTACCGACTTCAGCATGGGTGGCGGTAGCCCCTTCGCACTCGAGCTGCTACGGACAATGAAACGCACCTACATCGACAGCCTTCCCCATCAACACTGCGGGTTGGCCGACATACAGCGCGTATTGCAGATCGGCCATAAGGGTCTTTTCAATACTGCTGTGCCGCTGCAAAGGGTGACTATAGGAGACGAGATTTCAGGCCTGATTAAGGTCGACGTTGTTGAGGGAGATGACCCCAGCGAGGTAAGTAAACTTACATCTACCCTCACAGGTACCAAGTTTAGCTGACACAAGGAATAGTATAACATCGTATTGAACACAGTTGATCATGGTGAGACTATGGATCTGCATTTTACATACTGCTCTGATAACCTATCCGATAGCCACGCATTGAATATTGTCGAGGCCATACTACGTGCTCTGGAAGCGATCATCCAGGAACCTCGCCGAACTCTACTGGTCGTACCGCGCTGACAGGATATCTGGGTGCAGGTTAATTCAGTGCCGGACAACCACAACCAGCTATCGACTCGACCATTCATGCCCTGATCGAAGCCCACGTCAGGGAGTCATCAAACTGCTGCGCTATCCCCTCATGGGAGGGCGAGCTCTCCTATGCTGAGCTTGACGACTACGCGGTCTGGGTCTCTGTCTGCGTGGCCTTGGTGTTAGGCCCGAGGTGATTGTACCACTGATCTTTACAAAGAGCATCTGGACGGTGGTCTCTATGCTTGCCATTATGAAAGCAGGCGGCGTATTCGTGCCTCCAGGCTTAGGCAATCCCCTGAGCATCGCCATGATTGTCGAGTAACTTCACAATAGGACTGTAGCTCTGACGTCACCCGACCGTATCGGCCTTATCTCCGGCCTCGTTGATAATGTCGTGGCCTTGAACACGGATGAAGCCGCCTGTGTTGCTAAGGACGCCGATGGCGATAACGAGCTTCCCTTAGATACCGCTACGCCAGACAACGCTGTATACATCATCTTCGCATCAGGATCGACTGGCCAGCTCACGGGCGGGTTATGTGCTTCAGTACCGACGTAAGGAGGTACAACTTTCCTCTTACGCCTACATAACCGAGATTGTCACTACCCTTGTTTATGGAGGATGCGTTTGCGTTCTATCAGAGGACGAGCGGATGAACGACCTTGCAGCGGCTCTCAATCGGCTACAGGCCACCTGAATGCTGCTAACGCCCGGGGGAGCCAGTACACTCGACCCGTCTGAGGTACCCTGCATCCGTTACTTAGCTCTATTAGAAGAGTCCTCAAGCCAAGAAGTGCATCAGCACATCGACGCGCTCGTTGCCAATACACAAAACCAAAGTCTTACGGATCTCATGTCGCATCGTCGCCCGCCGTCGGATCTTCCCCTAGAGGGCAGAAATCGGCCTAAGGATCCCCAGCCTCAACCCCTAAGAGAGTTTCTCATGCAGCGTCAGCCATGCTACCAACAAGAAATGGAGCAAGGGCGGCTGCATGGTCATCCACGCCTACAGGCCAACGGAGTTCTGCCCCATGTGCGCTTATCACGATAGTATCGGACTCCTACACGTCCTGAGGTCATCGGCGCCGTGGGCCAGCTTCTCGTCCAGGGCTCGATCATGGCCCGTGGATATCTCAACAAACCTGAAAAGACGCAAGAGGTCCTCCTGGACACTGGCCTTCCACGGCAGTCTGAACTCTCCCGCGCATACAGGATAGGAGACCTTGTGTCCTACTGCTCTGAGGACAAGGGTAACAAACTGACCTTCGTACGGCGTAAGGACACGCAGGTCAAGGTTCGAGGCCCATGCATCGAAATGGGCGAGATCGACTACCAGACCAGGGCCTCCAACGATAAGATAGCGACCCGAATGGTAATGATAGGGTCCCGCGGTACCTTGAACGGAAAGATTGTCCCCATCTTGACCCTTCATGGCTTACACACCACAGACGATGGTACGGATACCGAGCCTCTGCATATTCTGGATAACCCTGAAGACATAAAGCTCGTCAAGGAGATCGTGTCAAAAGTCCAGAACTATATTGCTGATAAGTTACCTGCCTACATGCATCCCTAATTCATCATCAGCGTAAACAGGATGCCCATCAACTCGTCCGGCAAACTCGAATTTCGACGTGTGGCTCAGTGGATCGATAAAGTGACGGACGACATGTACGAGCACATCCCCAGGAACCTGCCTGACACCGGGCCAGAGGCCGGACCTGGGAGCCCTCACAGCATCATCAGCGAGGCAGTGGCTGAGGTCATCAACCTGCCAGGCCAGGTCTCCCTGCGCGGCTCCTTTGTCAGCATGGGAAGCGATTCCATCACAGCTATGCGGGTCATGGCCCTCTGCCGACCACGCGGCGTCTCCCTCCCTGTGCAGGACATACTCCAGAGCGCCGACATCACGAACATGGCGGCCAAGGCACAGCAGCTCAGGGGTTCCCCGTTAACTGGGCCAAGGATGAGGACGAACCTGCTCCCTTCCCCCTCTCGCCCATTCAAAAGCTCCATCTCGCGCAATTCCCCGATGGAGAGAGCCACTATAATCAGAGTATACTCCTCAAGCTACGACGTCCTGCATCTCAGACTGTGCTTCACGCGGCTCTTTTGGAGTTGGTTCGTCGTCAGCGGATGCTCCGCGCCCGTTTCGACAAGGGATCAACTGGTGGGAAATGGTCACAGAGGGTAACAACGATGTCCATGGAAGCCTAACGTGGCCTTGATCTTACTGCCGGCCCCGCTGATGGCACCCAGGCTAGTACGAGTTCATGACTCTACATCTATCTTCCTGGTTGCACACCACCTTGTCATAGATATCGTCTCCTGGCGGATACTCCTGCGATATCTAGAGAAACTGATTGCGTGGACTTCGTTACCTGGGACACAGATGTCTTGGTCATACCAGCCATGGTCTCACAGTGTTGAGAAGTATGCAACGCATCAACTGCACTCACGCTGCCATTTACTGCGAACCCATAAAATCGCTTCGTCTCGGGACGTAATCGCTCCCGAGAACAAATACCTTTCCGATACGGATATTACGTGTTGGTCCCCTCTACAGCTCTTTTATCCGCAATACCCTCACCATGCACGGCAGCCTGACCGACGTGCGCCGATACACTCCAGGCTATACAGTGTTAAAAAGCCGTCAATCATTAACACCAAAGTCCTCGCCGCTGCTGTCAGTAATGCAAACAACGTCCAGTCGCCTCCAGCAAGACCAAGGTAAGCCATTGCACAACAGACCATGATACACACAAATGCCAGCCTAAATCTCCAACGGGTCTTCCGACTAGGACATCGCATTAGATATCCTAGTGCATGAGCCACAAATCAATGATACGCGTCCGCCCAAACCCCTTCATAAGCTCGTTGATCGAGGAAGAGTTCGCCACAGGGAGGGTACTGCTCCAGCGCATCCTCCCGCCAAGACACTTTTCCGGGCCAGCCAGAGCAACAACGCAGTCATATTCCTAGATCCTGCTGTGAAGCAGGAAGGACGAAATGTTCACGCCGAGTCTCCAAGCCTCAGGGGCGACGGCTGCATCTCGATGGCCTTCGTACCAAGAGACAGCCATGCTCCTATTTGTGTTGATTATGTAGACCTCGTGGCTGACGGCGAATACAGGCGTTGGTGCACGCAATACTCCATAGACATAATTGCAAGTAACTGTGTCACATTCATGTTCTGGATGGTCTTTGTTGGTACTTTCCCAACTAATGTAAGTATATTTCAATTGCCAGTGACTTAATAGATACTGCAGACCAAAACTAAGCGGGTGAAATCATTGGAGACATGGCCGTCTAAGGATGGAATATCGCGAAAGGAAGAACGAATCCAGCTTCGGTCTAGCACCGCTTCGTAAAGTCGCTCCCTGTGGTCCGATGAGTCAGGAAACGGAAGGCTGCTCTTTAACATTGCAGAAGGGTAGATTTGAAGACAGACCTGGCGAAGGGAAGAGTTTGTGCCCAGTTCTCCTAGCATATGCTCACAAGCCCACTGAATGAGCTGTTGCGTCGACTCTTCAATGGACTGCCGAACTACATCGAGAGCTGTTGGCGGCATGATGATAAGAGGATACGTGAGGTGAGAATGGTAACCTGAGAGCTGGAGGAAGATATAGTAGCTGGTCGATAACCAGCACAGATGAATATCATGGGATATGTCAGTATCACAACAGATGGTGTTGTCAAAACGCGAAGGGCGCGATATCAACTACAAGGGGTTTCATTTTGTGCGCAATCCCCCCCGGCCTTGCTTCGAGCACAGCCTGACCATACCATGTCGCGGGATCCTGTATTAAATGGCCTCTATAGAAGACAAGACAGAGCGCTTGGTAATTGACAAGCAGTGCGAGATTGATGTAAGGAATGAACCTCGACTTTGCATCACGGAATTCAAGCAAAGATCAGCTTGGACAAGTTGACTTTTTTTTTATCGCCCCATTTAGATCGATCGGTGCCTGACTGCGCCGTAGCAAGATTTACGGCCCGAACCTTTTCTTGGACGTCGTGTGGAGCAGATCCAGAGTCAATTCACAACACCAATGGCCACCATAAAGCAAGGAGATGAGCGGGAAATCAAATGTCAGCTAGAAGTGGGCGGTCACCAACTCCCCAACTTTTGGTGGCTTGTGCACCAAGCTACTGCGGCGTAACCTGCTTCTTCTCAGCCAACTTGCTTTTTTTGCCCGCCATCTTGTGCATGTTTGGTGGGAGAGCATAGCGACATGGGTCCATGCTAAAACCAGCCACTGTGGAGGGCAGTTGAAGCGGTGGAAAGTACCTCCAGGTGTGCACGGGGGACTAACTATCCGCGTATGCTTCGTGTTCGGACTTGGCTCAGAGTATACCGTCTGTAACGGTACTCACCGTTCAGAGCACGCCAGCTCTGCCATGCTCGTCGTTGACATGTTCCGGCGACGCAGAGGCAATCGTGCTGAGTAAAACAATGGCTGTGAGCTTTGATGGAGATAATTGACGACACAAACGCCATCCATCAAGCAAACAACAACCAAATCGCTGCTGTTATCTTTCTGTTTGCCGGCCATAATTACGTTCAAAATCAATCTGAGCAACAGTGACACTTCACTCACATGATCCTCGTCTACCCACAGCTACATAAACCCAGATCCTCACTTTGATTCAATCTTTCCTTCAACCTTGACTCTTCCTCGTGAAGTTTCTTCTTACATTTTAGTCTTATTTCTCTTTCAGGGGTTCCTGGTCTTTTTAGTTAATCTCTATAGTAAAGTTCTTTAATTAAGTTCTGTATATTAAAATAAGCTCTTAATTATAAGTCTTAACTATAAATAATACTTTTAACTTATAATTTAAATATTAATATTATAATAATTAATTAATTATTATAATTAAAAGTTAATAAAAAGAAAACTTAAATAATAACTTTTTAATTAGCTTTAAAGATATATAAAAAGCTTTAATTTTTTAATTTTTTAATTAAGAAATATTAACTTAATATTATAAATACTTTAAAGTTTTAAAATAATAATTATATTAATAAAAATAATTTTTTATTAATATTAACTTTATTAAATATTAAATATTAATAATTATATTAATAAAATTATAATTATACTTTAAATTATATTAATATTTTTTTTATAGCCTTAACTTAATAATAATTAATAAATAGAACTTAAGTATTTTAATAATAGCTATAAAAGTATTAACTATAAAGTCTTTAACTAGATTAAAATCTTAATAAACTTAATTAATAAGATTACCTTTAAGCTATAGTATTTTAAGTAACTTTAATTATAATTAAGATATTAAATTTAAATAATTAGTAATTAATAACTATTAATTAATAATACTTATAGCTTATCTTTACTAATTATTATAATAACTAATTAATTAATAATAATAATATTACTTTTCTTTAAATTAATTTAATTTTTAAAGTTAAATTTAAAGTATAAAAGAAAATTAAGTAAGTATTAACTATTAATTATAATTAGTAAATAAATAATTAACTACTTTAATTAATTATCCTTAAGTATAAGCTTCTTTATTACTTATTTAAAAGCTTTTATTATAAAAAGTAAATTAATAAGAAAGTATAGTAATTAAATGCTTTAAGTATAAAGAACTTATATTATTATAAGTTAAGAAATAAGTATAGCTTTTAAATTTAAAGTATTACTATACTTATAGTATGTATTTATAATAATCTATAAGTAGGCTTTTATTATAAGTAGTATTTAAAGTTTATATATAATAGAATTACTTAGAGAATTCTATAAAGTTAATGATATAAAATAAAAAAGGTTCTATATATAAAACTTTTTTTACTAATTATATTTAAAGGTTAAAAGAGTTTTTAGTAAGTAAAATAAAGCTATAATTAATTAAATAGAATTTATTTAATTAAGTATATTTACTTAATAAAAAAATCTTATTTAAGTTATTAAAATTAAAAAAAAAGTAATTAAAAAGTAATAGTAATATTAAGTTTATAAATTAATTATAAAGTTAGAAAATACATTTTAGGTTTAATATAATAGAAAGTTCTTTAACATAGACGCTTTAAAAGCAAACAGTAAGTCCGACATTACCTTCAGCATTATCCATCCTAACACTTTTCACACAGAGGCCCCAAGATCTTCTGCCCCTCCTGCAGGAAACGCTTCCTCATTTCGAGCTAACCGCGAGTACATAGAACCTCAGCTGTCACAGATCCACTGACCAACATGCAACAGCCATCGCACCACCCGCAGCCTCGCAGACCACCGCCAAAACCCAGCCCGACCGACCCGACGAGATCGATCGCATTGCTTATCACAGGTCCCATCCTCAACATAAGGAGGTCGTGCTCATTACAAAGTGGAAAGGCGGTGCCACCACCGACAAGCCCGAGCATAGTCTTCAGCAAGACTGACTGTCCTAATCTTATCTACACCTACTGGCATGCCCAAGGCGGTCGCGACAGGACTACCGGCTTTAAGGAGTACCATGTCTTTAAAATTATTCGTTCTAGGCCCAATGCAAGCCGTGGGGTTGAGTTTCTCGTCCAGTGGGTTGGGTTTCGCGAGACGGATGCCACCTGGGAACCGAGAGTGAAAATCAACAAGATCGTCCCATTGGATGTAAAGGGGTTCAATCGCAAGGAGAGCAAGAGAAGAGAGGAAATCAAGAAGCGATAAAGCTCATAATGGCCAGCTCATCATCTCAAGACAGTCTCCACGATAGCTGCGACATTCCGGTTGGATTTCATGGTACCAAGTACAAAGATTTACATCAAAAAAGCATGTTAGATACAGGTTTAATCATGAGATATTATGCACATAAACATGATGTAGAATTCTCAAAGTGGCCATTGCGATAACAGGTCATTCGTGTTCGCTAGATACTGATACAGCATAAAGACGAGGCCATGATCACTGTTAAACCTCTCTGCTATTGCTCTCTCTATCCTGCCAAGCTCTGGTAACTATAGCTTGCTTGCTTAATTCAATCACAGTGAAGCATACAGAAGTCAAGGAGCTCGTTGTGAGCTCTGGTATGCTGAACGTGGTCCAGACCATCCTTCCTTGCTTCTCGCTTTGCTGCAATTGACTTGCTGCCATGAGTGTAACTGGCGTTGCGAAGCATTACAAGTCTACCTTCACGGATGATCGACAGTGTCAAGTATGAATGAAGGATCAATAACCCGTAGAATCGTCCCGACGTGTTCACGTGAAGTTCTGATGGAAAGGGATATTAAATATCGCTAAGAGACAGAAACAAGGTATCCAATGCTAGCTACCACTATCTAATACAAACCTCTAACTATCTATAAGACAGAAAACTTAGGCTCAAACTTGCCTTTTGGCTTTAAGTAGAAAAGCTATATTTCTATTACTAGCAATCTATAGAAATAGATAAGATCTAAGTCTCACTTATTGTTAATATTTTAAGGCTCTTGCAGTTATCTATATAAACCTCTTCCAGAGTAATTATCCATGCAAACAACCTTTAATTCCCCTAGACTTATTAGCATTACATTAACTAAAGCTTTTATTAATAATAAAACATACTAGTAGATAACTCTGAGTTCATAGCTCTATTCCTCATAAAGAGCTTCTTGACGGCCATTTTAAACTTTATGCCTGAAATTGCAATTAAAGTCAAAGCCGCATTCTTGGGCTATATCCTCCCTTGAGATAGCGGGCTTCTCCTTGACAAGCTGGAGAATTTGGTGTTGAGTCTGAAGACAGAGATAGAAAGGTCCGCGTTGTTTCTTTCTACAGCACTTCTGGGCAAGCCCGCAGAGAGTGTCAGGGACGAACTCGCACGTGATGTTTTGCATGCCTGAAAAGAGGGAAAGATTTCAGGAGTCGAGAGTTGGCTGAAAGGATGTGGACTGTAGGTAATTGATGTGAGTAGTGCACTGGCTTTAGTATTGGGCGAAAAGGCAAGATTAAATAAGAGAAGAGAGTGCTCCATCAATATCCATTATGTCTCTATGCTTTCCTCTATATAATCTGATTCTGGATAATACAAGGGTAAACAAAGGATAGTCAAGGATGTTGAAAACATTCTGCACTCTAATCCCTGAAGATTCCCCTTCGTCCAGCTCTAGTGTGTATTAGAAGTCAAAGAAAGACAAAGGATTCAGCCTCAAGACGCAATTGCAGAGCTTGGCGTTGTTATTTTTCCTTCAGACTCGTATATTTGCAGGGAGCATCAGGGTGTCTGAATGCCACCATGCGGAAACGCACTGGAGGAGTGATGTCAGAGACAAGGTCCCTGAACCATTAGCTTGAGACAGGGATACAAGGTTGTTTATCATTGGCAACTCGCAGCTCACTAAAGTACTGCTAGGCTACAAACTAGATTTGTAGTAGACAAGAGGGAAGACCTTGGGTCGTTGTTCAGCCACCAAGGTCTGTGAAGTGAAAACAAGATCTCCACTGTTGAAAACGCTTTTTGTTTCCACCGCGCGGGAGCTCTTTCGAAGAAAGCCTTTGGGTTTGAGCGTCTGATGAGACTAGAACACAGCAACCCAGGTGCTTACCCTTTCTGTGTAGCCTGTTGGTTGATTTCATCTTGTCTGTAGCCCATCTGGCAACGATATCTCCAAGCAAGATCTCCTGAAGGTGGAGAAGATGCTGAGAATAAGAGACCATGCGTATTGGGGCAGATCATGTATATACAGCTGACGGCAATGTAGCCCGTTCGCCGCTTGCCGATCTGTGATGTTTCTATTGTAGCCATGTATCTACAGTTTTCTTCTTCTACGTGCTGTCTATAAGACGTGGAGTCTGTGCTCCAGAGGTTGTAAGCTCCACCTGATGACCACGGTGTATCATCTGGTTGTCAGTTTCAAGCCGTGACTAACTTCTCGCTTACCAAAGGTGTAGACTTCCAGTCCAGAGGTCGTTGCCAGAGTTCAGGGAAAAGCATGGAAGAGAACACGGTATGCAACAGCACCAGCCAGGTGGTGTTGTAGTTCTCATCACGATGCTGTTTTCAATTTTGAAACAGTATGAGGATGACGAGAATAGCAATATCGGAATTCAGTGTCAATAATAGGCCTCAGGATTGAACTAGAGGACTATAGAAATGATGAAATCCATATATCAGCGCTATTGCCCTGAGCATAATGTTTAAAGCCTCCCAGCTCGAGGCCCAGGTAGTACATGGTATAATTGAGACAGAAGAGCACAGACATAAACAAGCTTGGATGGTCGATACATTTGGGAAGCCCAAGAGATTGGGGGACTGAAATGGGCACAATTTCCAGCTGAATGGGTTGAGGAAAGACGCACAGATAGCTAAATACGCCAAGGGGAGCAAAGGACGGACTATTTCTATCGAACGCTATTGAAACGTGAGAAAGGGTTTTCTGGAAGCCCTGCCAGTGAATGGATTAACCAGAAACTTACTTTGACATCACTGAAATTTGGAAGAGTCTTGAGGTCTGGGAATAAGAGCACTTTTTTGGAAGACCCGGTTTCAAGAGTTCATGGCGAGAGTTCTTCGGCTTTTCTGGGAACGTGGCTTACAATCATTGGAAGTGCAGGTTGACGGTTTGGAGCAGCGTCAGAGTAAATCGCTCTTCCAAAGTCTGAGATAGTGTTGCCACTTGGAACCTTTTGGTTTGGCTGATCCTCTGAGCGACAAACTCCTTGCCGTATTTCTCGGCAGTCACCTTTTTTCTAGCAGCTGAGTACTAGACATGTTTTCGATGGCAAAGGCCTTCTGGTGTATTTGGCATGCCGAAGGAAGAGTGAGATCACAGCGAGAAGGTTGAAGACGCTGCCTCACGCAAGGACCCAGGGTTCTTCTAAGAACCTATTCCAAACCCTTATGGGTGGCCACCTATAAGGCTCTCGGGCGGTTGAGCACAGGACGGAGGATTAAATAGGTTCTGATAAATTCTACCATATTGACCCTCGATGGTGGTCCAGCTTCCCACCGGAGGCGCACCATTGAGGTTATGGAAGTCATTTCTCCCTTCTTCTGTAGACCAAATTGAAGTAGCAGGTCAAGGGCCTTGTTTCAATATTCTTGCTTCTTGAAGCGCAAATCTTTGAGCTATGAGGCAGCTTTAAAGACGCCGGGTGAGCTTAGTTCATCCAGAAGGTGTGCAGAGTAGCAGATATGCAAACAGATGCTAGAGCCAGTCGCTGAATCTCCGTTAAGAGTGTGGCTCGATATGGCTAGAATATTTACATTATAATAGAATATCTAAGCACGTTTAGGTATATAGTATTGTTAAGATATTAAAAGGTTACTTAACTAATACTAATAAAAAAAGATTTAATAAATTAAAGATTTTAAAAGTTATATCCCTGTAAGGATTATGCCTGTATATTAATTTATTATACTTCCCTATTAATTGCCTAATTCTAATTTTAACTTGCTCTTATTATATTTAACGTTCTTGCTGGCTTAAGGCAGGACAGCCCCTCTCGATTTCACAAAGCAAAATGGCGCCCAAAATCTCAGGCTGTTTACAGCCTCTTTGTCTTTCAGCTGGCCATTACGGTAGGTTTCTTTTTTTATCCGCCTGGCTCTTATTTTATAGCAAGCTACACCCTAGTACGCTAAGCTAGTAAAGTCCGCAGGTGGTGGAGGCGTAGTCACGCCAGTATCATATCTCTACTGAGGGGGCGGTGGCCATGTGATGCCTTGTGCCTAATTTTAGCGAATGACAGACACCTGCAATGTCTCTGAGAGGAATTGCACGAGAGCGCTGCTGGTAAAAGTAAGCGTGGCGTATGCCACGCTCCAAGCTGAAACCCCTAACCTAGGGTCACTTCTCTGGCCGCTTTAAACTGGTATAAAAGTGTAGGTATATACGATGAGATGCCCTACAAACATGAGGGGCTAAGACCGACAATTGACCTCTTTTTCTAGTTTAGATTAATTACAATAAACAATCCGCCTTCCTCCGATATCCTCGCAATGAAGCTATTAACAGCGTCGGTCACACTCAGGTATGACCTCTTTATGGACCAGGCCCTCGATTCCAGTCTCTCTCGGCAGACCACAAAATGCCCGGATGTACTATCTTCTTACAGCACCACCCATTTTTGCATGAGTGCTAACACATGTGGACATTGTATAGCTTCGCTGTTGGACTCTTACCGTCCGCATATGCTTATCCGTCTGGGTCGGCTGAGTCGGACAACCAAGGAGAATATCCTGCATGGGGAAACCGAACTTGCTACTCGGATCCAGAGGATGTTCCGGAAACCGGGGTCATACGGAAGTACGACTGGACGGTACAGAGGACGACGCTGGCGCCAGACGGCTTTGGTACGTTACTATCAAGTTCCCCTTCGGTGGGAATATGCTCCTATGTCTTTCTATATACAAGATCGGCTAACGGGCATCATGATACAGAGCAGAGCCTTCTCACTGTGAACGGTCAATTCCCCGGACCACTTCTAGAGGCCAACTGGGGCGACATCGTCGAAGTCACAGTTCACAACAACATCACTGGCCCGGCCGAAGGTACGGCAATGCATTGGCATGGGTGAGTAGCACTTGAAAGACCCTACCAAGTTCATATTATTCGTATACCAACATGTGAATTAGCATTCACCAGCAAGGCACCCCTTGGATGGATGGTGTTTCCGGCATTACCCAATGTCCCATTGCTCCCGGGGAGAGCTTCACTTATCGCTGGAAAGCAACTACCTTTGGCTCTAGCTGGTGGCATGCGCACCACGCTTTACAATACGGCGGAGGATTGTGGGGTCCAATAGTCATTCGTGGCCCATCCCACGTTGAATACGACCTCGATCTTGGCCCCGTTATGCTTTCCGACTACTACCATCAATCTTACGAGCAGGTAGCCATGAATGCCATCTCGAATAGCACAGACTTCAAAGTTTGGGTGCCTCATTCGGACAATCACTTGATCAACGGAAAGAATAACTACAACTGCTCCATGTCGACCACTAACAACAAATGCATTAGCGACGCCCAGCATGCCCAGTTCAAGTTCCAGGCTGGCAAGGTTCATAAGCTGCGCGTCATCAACACAGGTGTTCAGGCTCTGCAGCTCTTCTCCATCGATGGCCACAAGCTTCAGGTTACCTCGATGGACTGGACGCCTGTGGAGCCCTATGAAGTGGACTATCTTGCCTTGGGCGTTGGACAGAGGGCTGAAGTCCTTGTCACCGCAACCGGAGACCCTAAGGCGGCCTACTACATGCGCACGAAAGGTGGCACCCAGTGCGCCACCACGTTCGTCAATGAGACCCTCGCCACGGTCTACTATGACCAGGCACCTGCCGATGCGGTCCCGGTTTCCAACCCCTACACCATTCCTGATTTCACTTGTGGCAATGTGAGTGCTTCATGGTACACCTGGTCAGATATTTCAATGGCTAACACGAGTCTCCCTTAACAGCTTGTTCTACCAAAAATAAAGCCTATCTACAAGAAGCCTCTTGTCGATCCAGATATTACTCTCTACTACGACGTCACTTTTGGAGCCAATGAGACTGGCAACCGCGAATGGTTAATGAATAACGTTACATTCAAGGCTGACTGGAGTCGCCCGCTTTTACTGGAGGCGGCAGACGGCAATATTGCATATCTCGCAGAACCCCAGCACATCATGACTACAATTCCGGAGAATGTGCGCAACGTCCGCGTCGTACTCAACAACCGTTTTTCTATCCACCCGTTCCACCTCCACGGCGGCAACTTCCAGATAGTAAGTGAGGCGGATGGACCCTGGGACGGCACCATCGCCTACAAGGATAACCCAGCCCGCGCTGACACAGAGCTGCTTCGTCGGTCCGGTCATCTTGTTGTGCAGTTTGAGGCCACCAACCCAGGAGTCTGGAGCTTCCACTGCCATACCGCCTGGCATGCAAGTGTCGGTCTTTACATCAACTTTCTAGTCCAACCCAAGGCTATTCAGGGGAGCAAAATTCCCCAAGAGATTCATGATATGTGTTCTATTTGGGAGAGTTATAAGAAGTCGCACGGAGAGGGCGCACTTCCGTTTGACAGCGGACTTTGAACCGTTGGATGAAGCAGGATACCTACAGTTCTCTACTGAATTTTAACGAGTCTTACGGCGAGACTATAAATACTACTTTTGTTTTCATTCGAGGCAGAATAGGCGGTGAGGTTTAGGTAGAGGGGTTTTGCTAGAAAGACGTCGCTCCAGTTGCTTGAGCATATTTGACCATACTTATCATGTCCATCATACATATGAAAATGCGCCACCGCTACACGTCACTACTTTGCAGTTCTTTGTCAGGGGGGCTGCATGTCACGGCCCAGCAAATTACCAAAGCCGAACATAGTCATGAATCGTTTAGGAGGGCGCCTCGCTGCCGGAGAACAAAGGCGGAATCAGTGAGATACGAGACTTCCGACATGCTGATCGGTCCCTGTGAACACGTGTTAAGCAGTTCGCCCGGTGGCTTATTTAGGCCGATAGGGCACTAGTCACTAATTCGTACGTACATTGCCTAGTTTTCGTCCTCGCCTCCCCAAGCCCATGCTGTGCTACCCATTGCTATTAAGCAGTTACAGTAGCGTGCAAGTTCAGTGACACCAGTGTTAAAGCCTAAAAACTTCCAGTGGAACCGCACTAACAGCGGGAGTGGAGACAGGGAGGTAACCTTTTCGCAAGTCAGTAACAGCCCATCATGCAATGGTAGACTTGATCGTGCTATATGGCGGGCTGGGCAGTGTCTCAGACCATTATCACTACCCATACCTCTATATGTTACTATTGCGCTCGTCAAAAAGGACCTCAAGCACTCATAATGAGCTTATACTGGCTCAAGTAAACAAAAGGCCGTTAAGAGACTACGCGTTCTCTACCCCACCCCTAGTACCCAAACAGGAAGATGGCTAAAAATAGCGCTTGTAGGTAAAAAAACAGATAGGCCAATAGAGCCTCTGAACGTGTACGCTACTGTATTGCAATAACAACCGAGTACGTTCCCTATTATCAGAAGTCTTCTCTTGATTCTAAGAAGACAAATTTGCAGTAGTTAATTCTAAATTCACAACAGGTTTGAGGCCGCAGCAAAGTCGTCAGCCTCTCTTGGTCGCGTTCCACAATGCCATCACAAAATCGAGCGTGTCAAGCGTGTATTGGGCTGAGGTGGTTGCCATCATGCGGCACACCAGCCACTCGAATATCTCACGAGTATGCCTAATTTTAGAACTCCCATTATTTGAACGGGCTAATCTTCGAGAAAGCCTCGTGGGTGAAGTTTGGTGTGGCACCCTTGCGAAGTACCCCCTAGTTCAACTTCCTCGAGCGCTCTAATGCAAAATGTCTTGGTTGATCACCTCCGCCAACAAACGGAGAGTGGAATCTATTATGGGTTGAGATTACGGGCTTGCTGCTTGTTGCCTGGCAGCTGACAGTCGCCTAGGAAAGAATCTCTGAAAGAAGCCCACTCCTGCGAGGCAGGTTTGCCACGTCTAATTGTCTTGTTCATATGTCAGAGTTACGCCTAGCATAGCCTCAGCCCCGTGCAGTCTCTCATGCATCTTGGATTCCTGTCGAGCCGGAACCAGCTCGAAACTTGGGCTGCCTCGTCGCCGCGGCCAGGTCCGATGAGCAGACCCAGGGGTGCATCTTGCAACCAGATATATCGGCAGTAAGGACAGGAGAGGGAAGGTAATGTTGGAGGTGCATAATTAGGGCCAATTGAACGCTAGAGTACATGCCCATGCTGGGGTAAATCACTGTCTGGGTTGTGAGTATATTGTAATTGTCCATTCTACGTAATGCATAATGGTGTATGAATCTTGCCCGCTATAAATGCAACTATTGTAAAAAGGATTGGTAATAAGGGAGCTATTCAGCTTCAGCCTCAGAACTACATCATCCCCCAAAAACGTTGCCAGCCAACCTGCTTCACCTTGGCAAAGGCCACAAGTAGACCACCAATCAACATAGATGTCGCCGCAAAGATTTGCGCGTACAGGAAATCTCCATTCCCGTATTGGACCAACCTTCCGCCGATAGGAGGGCCGGCTAAACAGGCAAAGCTGATTATAGTAAAGACCATACCTATCCTGACACCGAGCTTCGTCATATCAGACGTCACCTCGCCCATAGATGCTGTGAACAGAGTTTGTACCGCGTTCGCGGTAAATGCATACGCAATCACCCACGCGGTAAGCCCTGCCCTTGAGCTCACTGCGGTCCAGGCAAACACGTTGAGGCTGCTGAGCAGTAGCGAGGCCACCAACGTCCTTAGAGGCTTGAAGAATCGGTCCGCTAGGAAGGGCGGAATAAGGCGTCCCGTGATCCCCGCTGCCGACATAATAATGAGGATCAAGAGGGCCCCATCTTCACCAAGTCCTAGCTCATTACGACCGAAGAGTGGAACCTAAGGAAATATTAGCCATAACTAGTCCAAGTCCGAATAGATATGATTGCTTGGTTATAGGGAAATAGAATGAGGACACGCACGTAATAGTAAGCAAAGTAGACTCCTAACAGCGCGAAGAACATGCCGATGCTGAAAAGTAGGTACGGTGGTTCACGGAATGCCGGCAATTCTACCAGCGGCCCCGATTTCCGTGACGCTGTTTTCGGCCGCGCAATAAGGTAAATTATGATGCTGTTGCAAAGAATAAGGAACCCCATGGTGCGGAGTGTCCACCGGATCCCTACTCTCGGAATCATCTCGCGAGCGATGACGGTGAAGATGACGGCCCCGATAGGGGCGCCGCAGGAACTGAATCCAAGTGCCAGGCCACGCCTCTTGGTGAAATACTGAGATACCAGCCAGACCAAGGCCGTAAAATGCATGCCGTTTCCAATTCCGGTGGCAATGCCTTGAGAGAGAAAGAATTGCCAGTATGCACTAGAGAAAGAGGCGCCGAAGACACCGGCGAGTTGGAATGTGAATCCCAGAAGCATCGTGATGCGGAAGTAGCCCGCGTCAATAGCTCTGCCGCTGATGGTTCCCAATAGGAAGAGTAAAAAGATCTGCATCGACCCGATCCAGGATATTTCAGATGGCGACTGCGGTAGGAGTTTGACATAGTAGGTCTGAAAGACTCCAAAGGCGGTGATAAAACCAAATCCGTCAAGCACGAGCAGGAAAGCCGCAGCGACTTGTACCCAGCCACGGAAACCCCCATCTTGGGTACGTTGCACTGAGGAGATGAGGGCCAGCTTAGTCTCATCGGGCTGTAGTGACGAGTTTTGGCCCTCCCCAGGTATTTGGTCCTGATGGTCTAGATGCACGTCGTCAAAGCCCGACAAGCGGCTGTAGCTGTGGAGATTGAATCTCATAGGTTCGTTACGGATAGGGATAATTTCAAGAGATGGAGTATAATAGCGTTGTACTCTTGTTTGTTCCATTTCTGCCATGTTGGAAGGCTCCTGGATGAATTCTGACTGGTAGGGATCGTTGTCGGGCAAACCGGGCCATTCCAGCCCGTCGACAGGGTTCTCGGCCGCAAGTAGGTGCTGGTGGTCTTCATTTCGCACATGAACTTGGTCTTCTGGTAGGATAGACTCGAAGTGAAACGAGCCCAGATAATTGATATTGTCGGTGCTGCACTCGGGTGTGCCATCTTTGAAGAACCATATTCGACTGGGAGAGTAGAATCCGTCTCCCCTGAACCAGCCTTCTTCGAAGTAGGCGTAGTTGTCCTCCATGATCAGATGGAACAATAAGTTGGAGCAATGAGATTTCTGGGTAAAAAAGCCGATGAGAATGGGCTTGGGCATAAATGACGTGGAGAAGCGGGGGACGTTACGAGGATAGCAACTAAGGTTGAGCTGAAGGCAGGCCCAAAGCGAAGGCAGTGGCTTTTTCGCGTACTCATTTAAAAGGGGATTGATTCATCTCTGCATTAGTTGTGCGTGTCACCGCCTCGTCCAAAACTCTTACGGCTCGGGATAAGCATGTCAAGGACAATCCACGAGGCTGACTAGATGCCGCTCAGCTTTTCGGGTGACTCAGACATCAACCTGAACCTAACTGTGAAGGTTATATGGATGTAACCTTGTACCGTAAGTATTAGATAACACTAGTGGCTTGGAAGTAGATCCGAAAGATGGTGTATTGGAGTATTCTGCAGCCGGTCACAACAACTCAAAGCATTTCCAAATATAGGACCTTCCAAATTTAGCTGTTGATTAAACATGTCGCTACTGGATCAGCGGCGAAGTAAGAGGCTTTACGGTTGAACCAAGAGCAAAGTCCTACTACGCTTCCTCTTGATGGCAGTGTCAAAGCATGAGGCTGTCGAGGCAGTGCAGAGGGGCCAAAGGGAGCAAACGGGGCTAACAACCGCCGTTTCTACTCGCACACCCATGAGCCGGCCCAAACACACCGGCGACTACACCGCTGCACGAACTGACCCAGTGAAAGGGTTATAAGATGGGAAAATGATTGCTATTTCAACCATCAAGAGAATAATATTCTTACAGTACAGCTCATCCCTTTAAAGTTTCCTGTACCAAAGGCTCATTCTCCACAAATATTTCCTCCAGGACCTCAGAGTATTTGCCTACCGTACTCATTTTCTGGATACCATTCATTCTTTATTCCCTTCAATCTCCATTAAAATGGCCGCCACTATGCCCACCTCCATGTTCGGGCTTGCGTCCCAGGTGGATATGGGTACGCAGCTCTCGAATGAGGAGCGACTGGCCCAGGTAGAGAGCCAGTTACAGGCCCTTCTACTCTGGAAGAAGACTATCCTTGCCGCCCTTGAAGAAGACTTTCGGCGTTCCTCAACTGGTATCTCCAGAAGGAAGACGGTCGATGTGATACCGAGCAAGCTCAAAAGCCAACCATGGGCCATTCACAACCCAGCGGAAATTAGATTGCTTGAGAAGGATGACAGAGTGGCAATTACCCCCTTCGGTATGTCAAGTCCGGTAGCCATCAGAATACTTGAACGACTTCTAATTACTAGAGTACAGACGAGACGGTCGTCGCAGAGCTAGAGGACGTCACGTCTCAGCCGCTATCAGTTATCCCAGCACAGCCCCATTTATGGGCTCCGCACGACAAAGCACAGAGGATCTTAGACGTTCTTGAGACTTACGGGAGACACATACAGCCGGACGGCGAGGGGAATTGCAAGTGGCTCGGACGTGAGAGGTGCTTCGCTCATGTGGCACAGCATGTCAAAGACCAGCGGCCTGTCAGGATGATACTCCCATCATTCCCGTGGAAGAGCATCAACCGTGTGGAGAAGGTGATCGGTGCACTTCCAGATCTTGGAGAGGAGCTTGCCCTCGAAAGACTGAACGCTCTTTGCGTTGATATTGGCAAGGTTTACGAACATGGCGCCGAGATTCACATTGCAACCGACGGCCTTGTTTTCAACGGTATGCATTCCCTACCCAAACCTAGAGTTCGGTTGCACTCATCCTAGCACGTGCCACTCTTAACTATGCTCGGACAGTCTAACGTTTGAATAGACGTGGTCGGTATTTCAGATGACGATACTTGGGAGTACAGCGTCGCGCTTATGGATATGGCCGCCAAGAAGGGGTTCACAGGAATCAAGCTGCTACGTGTCATGGATATCCTTGGATACACTGATGGAAAGTCACCTCTCACCAAAGACCAATACTTGTCTCTCGTCAACAAGAGCCGGGCCGAGCTGGAATCCCAGTTTGGCAATCCCGACAAGGATATCCGGCACATGATTGAGACCGACAAAGACACCCTCATGACTTATCGGGGCTTTATCCGTTTCCTGGAAACTGACCTTCGCCACAGCCCGGTTGCAGCTCACGCACGGTCAGGACACCACTACCGCCGAATTGTCAAAGAAGTTGCCATGAAAATGATGATGCGAGCTGAGTCTTTCACCAAGATTATCCAAGCCAAATGCCCCAACTACGTCCGACTTTCCATCCATCCATCAAGTGGTACTGTCAAGTTGTCTGTGCCCCTTCTCATTGAAAAGAACAACCCTAAAGGATTCCCTCGTACCCCTTGGCACAGCTCTATTGCCGTCGGCCTGGACGGCTCATACCGTGCCGTGCATTCCAAAAATGTGGAAGACACCCACGAGTTGGTCATGAAGAACGGAAAGCCGTGGTGCTTCCGGGAGAAGTCCGACCTCTTTGACCTCGGCAGCGACGTTGAGGTCGAGCACGTTTACCCTTGTGGGCTTGTGGTCCGGCCTCTGGCGACCCGGATAGGAGATACCCGTCTGAACCAGGCAGCGGTAGAAAAGTTGGCGAAGCTAGCGAGTATGCAACCAGTTAAACTGGTCGGATTCATCGACCGGCCGCACATCTTGAAATGCGAGCGGTAGCGATAGGCAGGTCGGGCGTCCGGTGGCAATGACTGATATGCAATTGTATTACAATTATACTACTAGAATGACCTCTATCTTTAGCGCTATGTCAATATATCTATCCTACTATGTGTACAAGGACTTAATCATCCGATCACGAGTAATGGAGAAAGAGTCGCCGTATTTATAACTTGAGAGCAGGGTCATGCAAGCCGGGTTCCGGGGCCCCTAGGACCCACGTCAGAGGCTCGAATCCCGTCCGGCGCTCCACTACATTCATGATCCACCTCAGCCGCCATCGGACTCACAATCAAGCGCCGGTCAACCGGCATCTAGCTAGATTCTCCGATCTCAAGCCTCAATCTGCCAATGAGGGACCTGGCGCCCCACGGCCATGTTCCCAACGTCATCTTTCTATCGCTGCACTGGCCCCAATCAATTCCCTTGACCGAAACAATCCTGCTCTATTGATATCGCCATCCATTAGAATCTCTGCACGAAAGCTAAAAGCCAACGGAAGGCGCGACACACGCCATGCAAAGCGTAGAAGTCGGCTATAGTTAAGTGCAAAGAAAGGCAGCTCAACAATGTAGAATACCTGTCTGAGCTAAGCAGCTTGAGGAGGTTTAACTGATTTTGAGAAGTTAATGGCATGGTTAGACTTTGCTGCGATTTGCTTTTTTCCTAGCAAAGTAGAGCTTTTGGGAAGAGAATACAGTTGCTTAGCGAGTAAGTGGATTGAGTTAATTTAGCCAGGAATTCCTATCCTAGCTGCAAGGCAGATATAGCTTTAAATTTAATAAGAAATATATATTAATAAAAAGTATATTAATAAAAATAAAGACTTAAATTTATTACTTTTAATAGATTTAAGTTATTATTATTAAAAGTTAATAAAAATATTTTTTAAAAATATATATTAATTTTTTTATTTTTTTTAATTACTATTAGCTTTATATAAAGCTATTAAGCTTCTAACTTTTAAAATAAAGGCTTAAATAGTAAAGTACCTATAGTAAGCTAGTATTATAAAGGTTAAAATTAATTAAAGTTTATCTACTTTAAGTAATATAATTACTACCTTAACTAAGTAATATAAATACTGCTTATAGGTTTACCCCTTAATAGCTATATTTACCTTCTTCCTTTACCCTAGCTAAAAGACAGGCTTAGGATACTTATTATACTTAAGTATATTCCTTAACCTGACTTTCTATACCTATTAGGTATGGGTATTAATATTAATTATAACTACTAATATAATACCTACTGTATAAAATAGCTTATAGCTATATAATTATAATTACTATATAACTAGCTATAACTTTAATATAGCTATTAGGCCTGCCTTATAAGTAATGAATAAAAAAGAATTTAAAAAGATTTATATAATAATAACTATTATTAAAAAGAACTTTTTATTAAAATACTAATTTAACTTTATTAAAATAGCTATTTTTAATTATAAGTTAATTAAGTTAATTAATTATATAGCTTATTTAGCCTATTTTAATATAATTAACTTAAATTAAGTTTATAATAAGCTTATAAGCCTTTTAAACTTAAAGAAAGTCTTAAAGAAAAGTATTTTCTTTTAATTAAATTAAATAGCTTTCTTTATTACTTTTATAAGCTTAAATATATATATAAAGTAGCTTTATAATATAGCTAAAAGGGTTATTATTATTATTATAACCCTGTAGTTATATTATATATATCTTATAGTTTTACTCTCTTTCTATTAATTATAATACAGTTTATATAAAGATAATTAATACTAAAATGCTATTATCTTTAGAATATAGTATCTTAAGATAATAATATCTTTATATACTATTATCCTTTATTTTATTATATTAAGTATAATATACGCGATAAGTAAGTAATATAGATAAGTAGTATAAAAATCTTAACCCTTTTAAGATAAATTATAATAAAAATATAATAGATTATCTAATTAATTAAAATTAATTACTATATTTATTACTAAATACTTCTAGAACTATCTAATAAGTCTTTATATTATACTTAGTTTTATTATATATACTATATTACTAAATACCTAGCCTAATTAACCTTCCTTAACTATTACTTTTTAATAATTTAGCTAATATTTATATACTTATATTTATTTAATTAATTAAATCCTAACTTTCTTATATAATTAAGCTCTTTCTATTTTATAAGTATATCCTTTTTACTCTATACTATTAGCTAAGTATATTATTTACTTTATAAAACTTTTAATTTTTAGCCTTTAATAAGGTAATCTTTTATATATTTTTTATAACTACTTTTATAAAAAATTAAAAAGCTTTAAAGATTAACTTTAAGAAGTTATTATAATATCTTTTAATTTAGCCTTAAAAGTATTTAAATTATAATCTAGCTTTAAAGACTATTATTAAGGTCTTTAAAGTCTAAACTTAAGCTTATTAAATTATCTTTTTAATAGGTATTAGAGTTTATAGCTATATATTAAGTATTAAGATTATAACTTTAAGGTTAAAAGGAGTAAATCTAGTTCCTTTAAAACTAGCCTTAATATTTAACTTAACTATAGTTAATTAAAAAGTAATATAAACGGCTAGGAAGAACTTAATCTTAGAAATGTAAGTTATAGACTATTTAATTAATTACTTTATTTTTTAATTATATACCTTTTTTAATAGCCTAAAGTACTTAATATTAAGTAACTATAGTAAATATAAAGAATAAGAAAGTATATAAAATATAATAATATTATTAATTTTATAATATAACTAGAAATTAATAAATTAATAACTTTTATAGCTATTAAGGATTAAAAGATAATAGGTATTAATTAATTAGTTAGCTATATATTAATTAAAATACTTTAGCTAGTTAAGGTCTATTTTATTATTTATCTAGCTATTTAGTATTATAGTAATAGCTTAAGTACTTAAAAAGTTACTATTTTAATACTAGTTAATAAGGTAATATTAGCCTATAATTACTATATATAGATTAATTATTTAGCCTTTTATATTAATTACTTAAATTATACTAACCTATTCCTGATTTCTAAGCTAGATTAATTTTAGGTTTTTATACCTTTTTAAGCCACTTATTACTATATTACTTAATATTATACCTATTATAAAGCTAGTCTTATTAAAGCTCTAGATATTATCTAATTAAATACTATACTTTATAATTATATTTTATATAAACTTAAACTAGTTATAAATAGTAATTAAATCTTTATATTAAGCCTTTTAATAATTATGTTTATAAAAAGAATATATCTTAAGTTATAGTTATTACTTAATAAAATTAATTATTTAGTACTTATTAACTAGTAATATATTATATTTAATAAGTAATTAATTTACTATTTCCTTAATATTCTAATATTAAAAGGGAAATCCTTATAAATCTAGATCTAGGATATACTTAATTATAACCTATTCCTCTTAATTACTTAGTTTCTAACTATTAGGGATATAATTAATATAAGCTAGTATACTTTAAAATTAGTAATAGTATGACGGGTTAGAGTCTAACTATATTAAACTAAGCCGTGCTAGGTTTATTGTTAGCAGATTGCGTAAGGTATATAACTAAGCTTATTAAAGTATTATATCTCTTAATAGTAGATTTAATATATATTAAGCTTGATTAATGTAAAGAAGTTTTATTAATAGCTAGTGAGCTAGGATCTATAAAAGTGCAATAAATATGTTCTATATACTTAAAGTGCTTATATAGGAATAATAGACTGTAAGGTTATTATTGTTCCTGGAGTGAAGTATTCCTAAAGTGAAGTCGGTCTAATATTAGTTACTTCTAAGGAGATTAGTCTAATATAGGCTGTAAGGTTAGTTGGTTATTTCTAGATGTTACGATTGTATTGGTTGAAAATCTGTAGGGACTTTATCTATATATGATGTAACTGCTAGGGTCGTAATAAATAGAGATTATAGAAGTTAATATTATATAGGAATATAGCTTATTATAGACTTAATTTTAAGTCTTCTTAATAGGCTTAAAGTATAAGATTTATATAAGCCTTAATAGTAGATTATAATATATTATTTAATTAAGAATTAATTAATTAGATAGTATTAATATAAGGTAAGGGATTTTTATATTACTCGCTTATCTGTGCTACTTGCTTATCGCGTATATTATATATATTAAATATAATATATTAATTACTCACTCCTATAGCTTATTAATATTTTACTTTATTTATTTTATTATAATAAATATAATACTTATATCTAATACTTTAAATAAAACCTTTTTAAATAGATTTTTACTTTATATAGTTTATATTACTAATTGCCTTACTCTATCTATAATATTACTTAATATTATTAATATATTCCTAATTATTATACTATTTAAGCTTAGTAATAGTTTCTTAATATACTTAATATCTAAGAGATTTAGCTTTTATTTTATTTTATAATATACTATCTTTATTATATTTATAACTATTCTTTACTTTAATATTATTACTGTTATTTATAGCTATTTTATATAAATAAAGTCCTTATTAATAGATAAAGATAGCAAGTAATATATTTAAAAAGACTTTAAGGAGCTAGATAAATAAGATATACTATTTTTAATTTTATAGGGGGTTACCTTTTTTATTTTACTTATATACATATACTTTAGTTATAATAAAGCTAAAGATAAGCCTTTAATTTTAGATATAAGTTTAATTTTATATCTCTTTACTATCCTCCTTTATTTTTTATATCTACTTACTTCTCTTTTAAGTAAAATAAATAAGTAAAAACTAAATAATATTATAATAATTTACTATAATCTTTCTAGGTACTATAGTTCTAAACCTTCTTAATTTAAAGAAATAGCTTTTAATAATTATCTTAAATCTAGATAAAGATAGGTAATATATTATAAAGCAGTCTTTCTACCTTATTAATAATATTCTTAATTACTAGATATATTTCTTTATTATTATATTTATATTTATTCTAGGAATATAGAAAGATAATAGGCTATAGACTATATTACTATATCTTCCTAGTAGCCTAGTGCTAGCGATAAATGTAATTAAAGGTTAATCTTAATACTACTTTAAAGAACTATAGCTATAAGGAAATGGATGGGTTATTCTAGGGACGCGATAGGAACAAAATGTGTCTAGGTACTAGGTGTAATCTTTTACTCTTAGGTATTTAATGTAATTTCGCTTTATCTTAGTATATTTAGGATATGGATTAGAAAATCAATATTACCGGGGCATATCTGTATGACTAGCAGCTATAATAACGAGACTATAATCCTTTTTTAAACGACTCACCACTGACTCCCCCCTTTTGCTAGTAACTGCCCTATTATCTTTACAAGGCAGTGCAGTTTTAGCTAAGTAACTTATCCTACCTATAGCTTGAATTGAATGGCTATTTATAATAAGGTTTAAGTGCGGCTGAAGCACTGCCACCACCATTTTAGCTAAGTAACTTATCCTACCCATAGCTTGAATTGAATGGCTATTTATAATGAGGTTTAAGTGCGGCTGAAGCACTGCCACCACCATTTGTTCTTGAAAGACCTATCAACTTGCTACAACGCAATAGGACTAATAAAACACGCTGTTTTTCTTATTAATAAGGCACCCTAGGGCCTCACTGGTCCTACCATCTTGTTTATCTCTAAATTAGGTGATGTCCTCTGCCTTTGTCGTTTCTTTGCACACCTGGACATAGCATCTCTCATACCCATCTCTCATACCCATCCAACTCCGGGGCAACACGACTTCGAACGTATACGCATTTTCTACACGCAACATGAAGACAAACCGCGAGGTGCTTTCGACCGCTGCGACTGTGGCTATGTACCTATTTCGGGTCCTCCAGATCGGCAGTGGGGTCATTGCAGGCTTTGTAGGATGCTATCTTGCCTGGGAGCACACACACCACTACTGCAACTGGTATAGCTGCTCTGATAAGGAACAACAAAACACCTCTGTGCCTATCGGCGAGGTTTTATTCATCACTGCGGTAAGGAATCGTCTGTTTTCTTGAGTTCCTCCATTGTCCCTCTTGAGGGCCGTCCAACCCGATTCATCCCGACTGAGAACTGATCTGTTTCTGTGCATAGTCTGTCCTCGTCTCGCTGGAATGGATGTTCTTCGGAGGCAGTCTTGCGTTCCAGACACGAACCGGAAAGCCAGCCTTGGTCAACCCTTTTACGCAGTTCATTTTTTCTTGCCTTGTCTTGATGGTGTATTCCATAGGTTTCGTCGCTTTCGCATCTATCTCCACAGTTCATGCCACCTGGCCTTACTGCTTCAACACACAGTACACTAGTGTCTTCGGTCCACCCGAGAAACGCTTCTGTATTGTAACACAGACTGGTGTGACCTGCGGACTGATCACCTGGTAAGTGATTTCTTGCGGGTTCTAGCCTTGTTCCATTAAATGCAATCTCTTGTGATATCCCCCATACCCATTGTTCCCGTTTTCAACCTCTCTAGAGTGCTTTAAGTCAAGTGAAGAGTAAACAGAGAGCCTTTATGCTAACGTCATGCGATTCTCGCTGGAACAGGATCACGTGTCTAGTCATTGCTCTTCTCAGCCTGGTCGAGATTAAGAAAGAGGGTGTTTACGGCAGAATTCGGCTTGAAAACGACACTGTGCTACCGGTAGAAGACGATGCTGTGTCCATTCGTGATGTTGCAGTCAACAGCCCACAATGATTGTCTGGTTGTCCGTTTCCAGCAACGCAAGGGAACTATGACGAGGGGCGATTACCTTATGCTTTAAAGGCATAACTAGCACTGTGAAATCTTTGCTAGCTTGTTTGATTTTATTTACAAATAGTACCTTAACGTATTATATAAAGCGGACTGTATTAGGTTGCCTAGGTGATAGTGAGGGCGAGTATTTTGCCCGTATGTGTTTATTGGTGTCCTTTACCTTTGTGCCCTGGAGGCTGAAGCCTCTTTTAAAACCCTAACCTTACCGCAGTATTAGGTTGAAGGTATATTCTTTCTTTATTTGAGATATATAATAATAATATGTAATTTACTCTAGGTTATTTAATTACAAGTATAACTTTTATAATAAATTACTATTAACGTAGTTAATAAGCATGCTGACCAGACAAGTATGCTGACCAAAAATCCCTCATCTTACATCATTACTATCTGATCAAATACTATACAACCCAGTATGCCGCAATCTTTAAATGAAGCTAGAATCCTTCTTGCCCTTTAAAATAACCCAAAGCTGGGCATCCGTGCGCCCTACATCATTATTCCACCTCCAAATTCAACTTAAAGAGGACTTTGACGCGTCTTGATTGGGCCATCACCCCTGTTTTCCTCTTTCACTTGAAAGAAGGTACGTAGTGAAACTCCCACGGCTCCACTTTCGGTGACGGAGGGGCGCTTAACCGCCTGATTAGTACGACAGAATGTTGAGGAGCTGTAAGCGGAACTTGTACAGTATGTGAAGACTGGGCAAGTGGGGTGTGTGCAGTAGTGGGAGAGCGTTCAGTAGCTTCCGCAATACATTCTAGCACCGGCATGCCTTTAATTAATGAGGACCCTTGGATCACTGAAATCGCCTCAATTAGGTCTGCCAGACTTGGGACTGCGACCGGGGTTACGTCCGGCTGCGGGATTGACTTCGAGGCCGGCGCTTCCTGAATGAGCAAATCCTGGAACCTCAGAGGACACGCTCGTGAGGACCTCGCGTGACCAACAGCATGACATCTGCTACATGTGCTGGGCGCTTTCTTGCCAGGCTGCGAGATCTCAAATCCAGAGGGTTCTCATTTGGTGCTCGTCGCAGGGTGACCCCTCGCCCTGATGATGCCATGCTGCGGGGCTCGACGTGGCTCTAGTATGGGCCGGGGCCGATCCACGCCTCGCTTTAAGTTCCAGTGAGGATGAAAATGATCAAGCAAAAGGCTGTGCTGTTCCTCCTCGAGCCTCTTCAAGGTGTGAGAACACGGTAGCCCATGTGAGGAGGCGAAAGACTGACTGCAGGGAGCTTGGGGAGATGCCAAAGCTAACTTCCGTTGTTCTTGCACTTTGCGCAGGGCCTGGTGGGAAACCCAAGCCTGGACAGCCTCGAACAGTCTTCCAGAGATATCCAAAGGTGTCCGTATCTGTTGAGAGGCTCGTATGTGATTCAGTTCCTTCAATTGGTTGGTGACCGCATGGCGCATGGCCTGCCAAGAATCGAAGAGGTCGAATGTGGAGGTCTTGATATATGACTTGATTAGGGAGTGGATTCCTTCGGCCCTAGATGGCAATTATTAGCTTTCCGACCTCTATATCTGACCCTGGACAGCTACCTCGAGGTGGCCACATTACCAAAATGCAGGTACTTATCCACCCATGCTCTAATGATTCTCTCTTTATGCGGCTCGAGCCAGTACAATTTGATTTACCCAACGGCCCTGGGGTACCTTTTGGCGTACTTGAGCTCGAACTTGGCTAGGCGCTCTCTGAATATCTCTTCTGTTGGCGAATCCACAATAGTGTGCCAAAAACCATAGAATTCGTCCCATTTTTCATCCTCTACCCGGCCGCTTATGTCGCCACTTTTCAGCATAAAGTCCGGTTGACAATACTGCAGGATTGCCTTATTAATATTCCACAGACAAAGCAGGGCCTTAGAGGAAGGGAACCAGGTTACAGTTGCATTTATTGCAGCGAGATATCGGTCAGTTAAGACTATAGAAGGGAGCTCATGATGGTAGAGTGATTTGAGATGATGAAGTGCCCATGAATAGTCTTCTTCTGATTCACCGGACAGAAATGCAAATGCGATGCAGAAGGAACGCTGACAAGAGTCAACTCCGACCATGTCAAGCAGCGGCATGGCGTGCTTGTTCGTTTTATAGGTACAATCCAATAGCAGTACGTCCGGGTTGCTTTGCAGATATGCAACAGAGTCAGGGAGGGCAAAGAATATGGCTGTCAGCCGATTATCCGAGTCCAATCGAACCCGGCACCAGAAGCCCTCTCCCTGTAGTTGGTCGACTAACGCTTGGATACTGCTCTGGCCCTCACGCAGACCTCTTCTCGTTGCCGCAATCCGATTATAGATGTCTTGCTGCGTCGCAAGGGTATCTGAACTGTTATGGAGGTACGTCCTGATATCTCGAGGAGCAGCGCCAGCAGTTGTCAGGCTCGAAATAATTGCTGCATCTCTCTCGTTAAGTTGGCGATGCGCCTCAGCTGGCCTGGCGCCGTTTCTAGCCAAGGCTAAATTTAGCTTAGAGCTACCCTGAACACCTGCGCTTAGACATTATTATAAGCCATTGACTGTCAAGTTGAACAATGCTGCTATTGAACACTGAAAAGCCATTGAGAAATGGGTCACAGGATGTTGCTGTTCAATAACTGAAAGACTTTTGACCGTACAGTGAGCAACAAGAGCTGTACAAATTCGAGGAGAAAGAATAATGACCAGTCAAGTATTTAAACGCTTCAAAATTCCAGTGATAGTAATATAACAACTATCACATTCAACACATTGACTCCAGACCACTTGACAAACAAACAAACAAACAACTAAAACAATTTCGCTTCACCAGAATTTCATTGTCCCTCGCAATGGCACCTCGACAACCTCACAGGAAGCGCCGCAATAACTCCAGGACTCCTTCCCATGGCCCACGCACTCCGTCTTCAGAATCTACCACTGCGGGCTCTTCACCTCCTCAAACTCCTTGGTCTTCCGACTTTGAGGAGCAGGATGCGACAAGCCGGTCCAGTACTCGATCCTCAAAATCTGCCTCTTTCGACACCCAAAGCTCTTCCGACACCAGTTGGCCCTCCTCTGGGTCTTCGAACCCATCCATGGCGGAAATTGAAACGTTTAAGATGAATGTTGAAGATTCTTCTGCCCCTCCTCTAAAGGATGTAGATACATCTTCATCTGGGATTGCTGCTCAGCTGCCAGCTGATCGCGCGAAGCCTGAGGACAAGTCAGATGATCATGGGT
This sequence comes from Fusarium nygamai, assembly GCA_001262555.1. NCBI lineage: Eukaryota > Fungi > Ascomycota > Sordariomycetes > Hypocreales > Nectriaceae > Fusarium > Fusarium nygamai. The sequence goes on along the minus strand of LBNR01000024.1, from coordinate 76,156 downwards.
ACGTGCTGGAAACCATTCTTCTCAATCATCTTAAAGTTCTATAGGGTTGCATTCGGTTCCTTGCTAGCTATTAGAAGGCTATTGTATCTGTCCTGCTAACCACTATCCTTGTTATAATCTACATCGGCATTCGGTACTTGGATAAGTGTAATACATAGTTAGCGCAAAACGCTCTACCTGTCATGCCATCCTTGGAAGACCTCAACACTATGGTCGGGTATAACCTTTTTGTGTACTTTGCTAGAGGCTTTGCCATCTTTATCCTCAGCCTTACTGCCTAGTGCAGTCTTGATTGGAAGAGGATGGTGTCGACGGAGACTCGCCGCTTTGTGTGCTTTTGCCTTACAAAGCTGAGGAGCTGCCAGTCTCAGCTTCTCAAAGGCATTTCATCACTATTCTATACTTTGGTAATCGGCCCCTTGACTGCATTATTTTGGCGAGTCGTTTCAATCCCTTGGGCAGTGATGTCTTAGTTCTTAGGCCTCTTTATGTGGAGCATCATTAAGGGAGATAAGATTTGCCGTCGCCGATTCCTCTTCATCTTTGTCATATTATGTATCTTTGCTCATTGGCTCTGGGAAAGGGCTTACCCTCTCAACCCAGTCGAGCAGCTGGCAGCCTTCGCCGAAAGGCATCGAGACAATGATATCTTAGCCTTTTGTATCTTCCAGACAAGCTACTATATTGCTTACTACTACTTTGCCTGCGCTCAGTATTTCTTCCCTGCCAAGTATGAGTACAACATCTGGGATGACCAAGTAGTACAATTTATTGCTGGCTTAGTTCTAGTTATTGCTATTCTTGCTTTTCTGATTGGAAAGATATTTGATCGGGTCATGCGGGATACAAATGATGTTAAGAAGATACAAGGGATCTAAAAGAGAGTCGATGATGGGGAGAGGGAGAATTAAACGCAAACCAAGTAACTGGTTGTTATGAATAGACATAAAGCTTCAGATAGGTGTTCGCTTTTAGTTATTTATTTTCTAATATTGTTAGAGAGGGTGCTTTTCTTTTTAGATTTTAGGTTAACTATATAGACTTACATGTAGTAGATAGATAGACTGTCAGCGTTTTGCTTTATATATATGTATACTTTACTGACATTATCTGTTAATATTATTAGTTGAATATAGAAAGTGAGCTTTAGCAATTGAGTGGACTTTTAGATCCAGTCCTAGAACAAGAGAAAGACAAGCCAATTTTGCGAGGTTATGGCATGATTGCGATTCTATTGAAGCTAATCTGAAAAGGATGCTACGCGCTGTTGTGTTCTTAAGAGTAGCGGCCTATGAATAAGATACCAGAGGCCACTGCGTGATTAGCCTACTAATGAACACAAATGTAGCTCCTTTGTATTCAAGGCTGTGGGCATTAGTCTTGCTAAGATCTGAAGGATACTTGGGAAGCAATGATGAGGCGGGTTGCCACAACGGGGCTACAATAGCCTGGGCAGATGGCATCTTGGGATGAGCATCTGAATGGTAGAGAGTTGAGGCACTTCTGAGAGAGCCTATGCATCTATAGATAGACGCTCGCCATCAGAATCAAAGAGACCATGTCAGAGACTTCTATTCCGTCAAGATCACTTCACTGGAGCTGGACTTGACGCATTATGTATAGGCAATGTTTAATCACTGCTAGCTGAGGGCGAGGGACCTTGATCCCTGTTAATTTTTTGAAGGTGGTAAAGGCTGGTATCATTACGAGCACAAGCAGAAGCATCAAGCGCTTGGACTTGTGAATAAGATGTATTAGCTACCTGCCTTGGCTGACGCGCCCATCTCCTCTTGCATCGGCTGTAGCACAGTCAGCTGAAACAGTAATCTTGGTCAAGTGCTTCAATAAAGCTATGGCTCAAGGATCATGAAGCCACGTCGCCTAGATGTTTGCTGAAGAATCTGAATAAAAGAGAAGAGTCAAAGAGCACTTTTGCGCGGCGAGCAGGAATGAGTTGGGCTTTGGGCTGGGGAGGATACATGAGATGAGGGCGGTAGAAGACAACTCACAGCGCCAGGATTTAGCGGGAGTTCACTAGCCGTTACCCTGGAGAGGCTCACTGATCTGAATTTGCCTACACCAAGATTACAGCCATCAAGGGCTAAATAACAGTTCAAATACAATAGAGTAATTGAAATACACAAGCGACATAGGACGCCAGTGTAGAAGTTCATTCATTACTCAAAGGTTGGGCCCTAATGTTGACTCTTCATCTGTTATGTGATCAATATCAGCTTGTGCTAACCACTGAGGCGTTCAGTGCCTACTGCACTTGGCCATCACTAAGAAGTGGAAGATGAAGCGACAATTAGCAATCCAAGATCGTGGGAGACGATCGGAATATGTAGGCGACACCGATTTCATGCTGAAAGCGCTGGACTTGGGATGGCATGCACTCAGCTTGATTCGATTGACTTTGCTGTCAGAGCCCGCTGTAGTGCCTTGGCCACTGAGTTCACTCAAGGCACCCAAGATGTCTTATAAGCTGATAATAATATCAGGATCATTAGGTAAACTTGCTACTAAGGTTACAAATTGACTGTGAGGTTTCTTCTGTGGTTGTAGACCACTGAAAATTATGTCCTAACATTCAGACTGTGATGACAACATATCTCTACCAAGCCCCTGGAAGACAAACAGAAGTGTTTGTTTGCACGATCGGCGATATGGACAGATTCGAGAACCACCTCGCACAAGCTGCCGCCACATACATCTCAATATTTCTTGACATCAGCAACCAAAGTCGCCTAAAAACTCATCCTTTGCGATGCTGCTGTAATACACCGCAGTGCAGGGTAGGTGGACAAACAGCCACCCGGGTAAATGCTTGAGCCATCGGTGATGAATTTGGTTAGACGTGATTTATAATAAGTTCGTAGTTATCACTGCCATTTATGGATAATCCTTTATACAGTACCAAGTATCTTTTCCTAATATGTCTCATTTTGCTTTAGTACAGGATTTCTCCTTGGCTCCTGCGAGTTGCAACGTCCACTGGTTATTGTTGTCTCTGCCGAAGCTGACCCACCAAGTTCTGGACTAAGCAAAAGCGGTAAAGCGCTTAGACACCTGTACATCATCTAGACGCTACGGAGTACCCATCGCCAGAAGAGGCTGGGTGCAGATCATTTCGTAGTGTCCCCAAAAGAGGATCCTCGCCAAGGATCTTTTGTAGCCGTGTCGAGATTCCAGAGCCCGTGTCAGCCGAGCCAATAGGACTTCGTTTTTTGTTCGGAATGTTGTGATCGCCGCCCACCAGCTGGCAAACTGGCAGTTGGGCTGGCCCGTAGACCGTACATCTAGTTGAGGCTGAACACTCCCTACCTATTGTTCCACATCCTTATGCAAAGATATGACGTTACATGACATTCGGTCCTTTTGTTCTCTTGAGTATTACCCATTCGTGAGTTGGAAGGACGGGAAGAAAGAATCCTGGGCCCAGACGCCGTATCCACCGCGGCTGGAGTATCCACAGCGGCTCGCAGCGATCGGCGACGTTGCAGGGGTATAGAGGGTTGACGAGGCAAGGCGGGCGGTTTGCGTTGGCTCTTGGCTAGGATCAGCTCTAAATATCACTTTTCAAGACACACTTCAGGCAGCCAGGTTAGCATGTCAACAACATCTCAGCTCAGCTCAGCCCAGTCACCGATCAACGCCCGCTCGGAGCCAAGGTCCTCTTCAGCGCTGAGCGAGGATCTCAATGTGCTATCAAGCCATTTGTGCTCTCTGCCCACGCATGCCACAACTGGTACTTGGGGGACCGATCTACCCCCCCAATACATCTTATCATTGAGCAAAAATTATGCAAGGGTTGTGCTGTGCGACAGGTATGTACTCAGTCAACAATCAAGGTCATCACCCCAACCTCCAGTGACACCACTTAATTTTTACATGAATCTCGACATCTGGTGGGATGAATCGGTGCTATAAAAGCTCATCCGCCTAAACCATCACCTTACAGTACTCAAACATACCAATTATATCAGCGGCAGTACACTTTTGATTCGATCAAGCAATTTGGCTTCAGAGCGACACAGAAAAACATCATGGCACGTGCTGAAGCCGAGATGGAGGAAGCCTATGCTTCTGACATCCCTACCGAGACAACACCGCTGCTGAACGACTCAGACTCTGACTTGCACCCGACATGTACAAGTGGCGACTTTTTCGCAAAGCAGCAGGATGAAGAGAGGACTATCGTCGTCGAAGAACCGCCACTTGGACGATTGATACTCATCATGGCCACCGCATGGTTTGGCATCTTTCTGGGAGCATTAGACTCGACAGTCATTGCGACTCTCTCGGCCCCCATCGCTAGCGAATTCAACTCGCTTCACCTGCTCTCGTGGTTAGCTACAGCCTACCTCATCTCGAATGCAGCTACTCAACCTATCGCCGGTCGACTGACGGATATATTCGGACGACGCCTTGGCCTTATTCTGAGCAACCTTTTGTTTGCTATAGGAAACTTGGTTTGTGGCCTGTCTACAAACCATTATTCCATGATCATCGGGCGTATCATTGCGGGAGTTGGTGGAGGTGGACTGATTAGCATTGCTACATTCCTGACCTCCGACCTCACCCCGCTGCGCAAGCGAGGTATCATGCAAGGTATTGCAAACTTGTGGTATGGCGCCGGTGCCATGCTTGGAGCTGTCATCGGCGGATTGTTCCAAGACCGCACTGTTGTCGGTTGGAGGCTCGCATTCCTGGTACAAGTACCCCCCTCGTTACTACTTATCCCGATTATCGGGCTGCTAGTCCAGGTACCGCCCAAGCAGTCCGATAAGTCATACCTTGCACGAATAGACTTCCTCGGAGTCTTCTTCACGTGTTCATTCTTGATACTGTTACTTCTCGGTCTAAACACCGGCGGCAACACGGTACCATGGATACATCCTTTACCCCTTACCACTATCCCCCTTTCGATGCTTTGCTTTGCCGGCTTTATCTGGTGGGAAGGGAAGGCGAAACAGCCTATTATACCTGTGGCCCTTCTCCGAGACCGCACAGTCCTCTCTGCTTGCAGCGCCAGTCTCTTCATCTCGATGCTCCTTATGGCCACCACATTCTACGTGCCCCTCTACCTTCAGGTACTCGGCGACTCTACCACAACCGCGGGCCTCAAGTTTCTGCCATCGCCATTGGGTGGGTCAATTAGTGCTCTTGGGACGGGATACTTCATGGCGTGGACCGGAAAATACAGACCGTTTGGAGTATTGGGTGCCGTGGTCTTGATTTTAGGTACTGTCTTGTTTAGTCTCCAAGACGAGAACAGTCCAAAATACCTGACCTCTATCGCCTTGTTCTTTGTTGGCGGGGGTTTCAGCACGGTGTTAACCACGGCCACTGTTTCATGCCTCGCTGCAGTCGAACACTCGCAGCAAGCCCTTGTCACATCAGCTATCTGTAAGTACCGACCCATCATTATCCACCACCGGACGACCTCCATGACGCTAACATCCGTTGCAGTTCTGGCTAGGAGCGTAGGTGGTACACTTGGTATAACCATGGCATCTGCAGCCTATCAGAGCAATCTAAAAGAAATGCTATGGGACATCTTTGGAGACAAAGCGGGCGGACCTGAGGAGATCCAACGTATTCTGGACGGGCTAGACGAGTTAAAGCATCTCCCAGAAGGTTGGTGGCATGGTGTCATGGCCTCGTTTATGGAATCCTTTAGAATTGTATGGTTGATGATGGTTTGCTGGGCTGTCCTGGCCCTTTTCAGCATCTCATTGGTCAAACGACACACGCTGCACTCAAGGATGGATAGGACATGAAACATGGGGTTGAGGGCTTCATTGCTAGACGCTGGTGCCCTTTTTGCATTCCACCATCACTTCTTCAGCTAAAAATCGTATCGCTCCTCGGCCTTGATCCCTCTTCTCTTAGCTAGTTCGACGACTGATTCTCGTGCTGCACCATTCAGAATAATGTTGTTCAAGCAACAGGTTCGGGATGGCCCACCAATAATTATAAGAAAGATCTTCATGACTTTAGATTCCCGTATCTTCCTGTCATCCCCAAAGAAATAAGGTCTAATTGTACCGATACCCGCCAGCCTCTAAATGCGATTAACCAGAATCGCTCAAGCGAAATGAAAGTACTTATGCTTCTCAAAAGCACAGTCACTCACTGCCCAGGGCCAGGTATTCCACGTCGAGTAATGTAGAGATTTCGACCTGGCTTCAGATTTTGGAATAAACGAGCATAAACCATCTGACCCATATGTGTATTCGTTGTCAATTCTGGACAGCAGTCAACTGGTATGAAAGTCAATTGAATATCTGCGTTTCAATCATGGTAGCGATGCCCATTAATACATAGTGTTGTTCAACGCCTCTCCCCTCGACCACCTGTCTAATTCCGCGACCTGATGCTCATAGAATTCATTCATGACACCCTCCTCCACATACGCAATATGTGGTGTCAGAAGCACCCGACTCTTGCCTTTAGTGCCCCAGCTCGAGTCTCGCCACTCACTATCCGCTGGCAAGGGTTCAATGTTGAACACGTCTAGTGCAGCTCCTCTAATACTCCCTGCCTTGAGAATTGCAAGCAAGTCATCCTCAACCACCAATGGTCCACGGGAGGTGTTTATAAAAAATGAAGATTGTTTCATTCTTGATAAGTCCTCCAACGTGATCAAGCCACGTGTGCGGTCTGACAACAGCAGGTGCACAGTCACTATGTCAGAGGTAGAGAACAGCTCTTCTCGACTCACAAACTTGAACATCTTATCGCCATCTGGGGCGTCAACTGGCAAGCCTTGGGCTTTAGCTTGCTCGTCAGCAATACTCTGAGTAAGATTAGAGCTCCAGCAGATAATCTTCATCCCAAATGCTGTACTCATAATTCGAGCAACAGAGCTGCCTAGCCGTCCAAGGCCAACAACACCAAGAGTTTTACCAGTAACTCCAGTGACGAGGCTGGTCTGCCATCCCCCAGCCTTGACAGCCCAATCGTTCTGCGGAATGTCACGGCAAGCAGCGAGAATCAAGGTGATTACGTGCTCCAAGGTAGCAACAGTGGCCATTTTGGCATCGCTGCCTGTGATTGGGATACCTCGCGACCGGCAAGCATCCGTGTCAATCGCCTTATTGTGACGACCACCGCTGAGAAGGAGTTTGAGTCGAGGAAGACGCTCAATTAACTCCTTAGGGAATGGTGTTCTTTCTCTCATGGTTGCTAGGCACGGGGCATCAGTAAGAACAGTTGCGGAAAAGAGACGGGCCCATCTTTACCGACGACTTCGAATGGCTCCAATCTTTGAACCAATTCATCTTTCTCCGCCTGTGGTGTATCTGGGTGATTATACGGTCGCAATGTTGCTGGAAAATACTGGATGGCAAATCGCGAGGCGTCCAATTTGTCAAAGTGTGAAGGTGCAAGACCATGATAGTCGTCGAGCACGGCTACATGTATGACCATCTTAGCTTAGCGATGGTGGTTGGCGGAGAGACTGAGCAATTTGGGCAGAGGAGAAAGTCGAACAGATCAGAACAGAAAAGAAAGCCCGAGTCATGGTAGTCAAACTGACGAGAGCTGCGCCACTGCGTAGGTTACTTCACACAGCAATGAGAAGGGGAAACAAGAACCATTCCACTTAGTGGTCAGGTAGAGCAGCGGGCGGTGCAAACGAGCAGCACCGTAATTGTCATTTCAGATGACATCGATTCAAGGCGGTGATAGATGTCTCTTTTTGGCATAGATCATCAAGCTGAAAGCAAGGGTCGGAGACCTTTTGATGACGCGTCAGGCTCCAAGAAGCAATTGATTCCAATCCAAGGCAATCTATCGCATGAAGTGATATGTATGTTTCATATAATATCCAAGTGATAGGCACCAGTCAAGACATGGAATGCAAGGTGCCGTCCTGCCCCAGCGATAGCACGCATGCTCCAAACACCTTCCACGACCAGGCCGAGCCTCCTGGCTCTTATCCATAAACGGCAAAGATCTGAAAGACCCGACCCGTGTTTGTGATGGAATGCATGCATAGCACGGCACGGGAAGTAGCTTCTCCCGCTCATTAGTTAAGGGCGGTAGGGCGGCCATTAAGCAAGTGCCGATGGTGACTGTCCCCCACCTACACTAGTCTATAGCCTATCGTAACTAGCTACATACGCACATACACTAATTGGTACTGTACATTACATGGGAATTCTCAGCCTGCCTGTGAGAGAAGAACTACCTACCTACAGCAGGTATGTCTTGCTTGGGTTGTCTTCATCAAATCGCGCAATAATGCATTGCTTTTGAGGCCCATCAGAAGGGCCTTTTCGTCGTGGCAGTCACTGATTGGGCCAATCCGAAATGGCGGTCTCTCTAACCGCTCTTAAGCACAATCACTGCCGTGCTGACGACATCGGCTACCATGTTTGATTTTGGATATCCAAGTTTCACTACGCCACGGAAGTACATGTTCGATAGTAGTTGGCATGGAGAAGACAGATCCAGACCTGCGGGTGAGCAATTGCCCATGTCCCGTCCCGCTTCGTATATAGACTTGGAGGCGTTTGAGGTCTTCCCTAAAAGCACACCCAACAGAGTGAAGTCGAAGGACTTGGGAGGAAACAAGATACTAGATTCTCTGACAAGAACCATGTAACCAATCTGTTAAGCTAGTAGATTTTCATCGAGAGAAACAGACCCCGAGAGAGCTTTGAAGGGAAAGCTGGCTATTGGTTACTTCTCTCTCTGATGGTAAGGCTCGGCGAAAAGAGAGTCTCACCTTGGGCAGCTCAGATATGATGAACTACACCTGCACCTCTAATTTCCGTAGCGACTGTTGTTACTACATGCTTCAGAGGTCTACACCCCACGTGTGTTGATATGATTATCTCATGCTTCTAAAATTTATGTCTCCTATGATCAAAGAAGATTGAAACGACACATTTGTACATATTCTTCATATTAGATTACACTCAGGACATATCCTTGTTTATATATATGACATTATGACATAACCTTGTCTTCATATATGGAGATATATAACCTGGCTCCCAAACCACAAATTGCACAGAGTATCATTCAGTATCTCTCTATCAACCACTCGTCATGGACCATTACCGAGCCCATTCTCTCTTCCAGCCTTCAAATCTGAATGCCGCAATCAGTGCGGAGAGCTATGAGGGATCGAGTAAAGGGCTGCCACATTTGTTCGGCGCCATGCTTGGGATTCCACACACACAGATGGCCCGAACCGTAGCTGTGCTTGGCTTTGACTTTATCTTCGTGGACACTCTGCATGTGTAAGTCCTGCCCACGCTGTCTAAGTGGAGGCACCCAATGCAACGTATGTAACACGTCCGTCTGATTGACTGTCTCGCAGTGCAACGAACCCAGAGAATCTGGTTTCCATCATACAAACCATCAACTTTGCCAGCGAGGGCAAGACTTGTGCGCTAGTTCGCATTCCCAGCCCTGAATCGGATTTGTTAGCCTACGCTTTAGATGCGGGTAAGTACTATCGCCGCAGTCTGGCCATTGGACTAGACACCGGAGCTGACTGATTTCACAAGGTGCGGCTGGCATAGTCTTTCCCCAAATCGATACACCTGATCAGGCAGCGTTGGCTGTCAACAAGGTGCGGCACGCCTACAGCGGCGGAAGCAGATCGGTTTCACCAATCGCCTTGCTTGACGGGATAACAAATATTGCTCCCGAGGGCTGGACGTCGGAGACAATTGCTGACAGGAACATCGCCGTCATTTGCCAGATTGAGAGCACTGTAAGAGCTGCCGTTTCACTGCAATTAACTATGGCTTGACTAACCAAACCAAACCAAAAAGATTGCAGTAGACAATCTTGATGCCATCGCAAGGGTTCCCGGTGTGAACGCGCTCATGCTTGGAGTTTCAGACCTCAAGGTCACACTTGGTCTCCCAGTTCGCAATCCTGGTGGGAGAGTGGATGAGTCCAAATTTTATGAGGCTGTCTCTAAGTTGATCGCGACTTCCAAGGAAACTGGGATTCCGCTTATGATTCCGGCTTTTAGGATGAAGCCCGAGGATGTTGACTGGCTGAAGAATTTCAAGCTGGTGATGACTAGCCTGGATGTTCTGTCTGTGCTGAAGAGTCATCAGAAGGACCTTGCTGAAGTGAAGGAGGCTCTGGCGGTGCCAAAGGGGGCATCGAACGGCAAATCCAACGGCAAACCCAACGGGCTAACCAACGGGTTAACCAATGGAATAACTAACGGAATATTGAACGGGCATTAAGGGGACTCCACAAGAACCTGTCATATAGGTCAAGACTTCAGTGAATACGATTAATCTGGGGAGCAAAGCTGTCGTTTACTAGTGACTACATCATAAACACGTGCATGGAGCTTCCCCACTGTGATGCTTGAATAATGGACGGACGTAGACATGGGGCCCGCAAGACAAGGAGCAATTCAGGCTACAAGATCCACGGCACTGAAACCTGGAATTGGGATGTGAGCTACGGAACCGAATAATACATGATTCGTCCTGAGTGTCACGGTCCGCACTTGGTGTCTCTTCCCCCACGCGGCCCGCATGCAAGGATATCCTTGATCAGTATAGCTTGAGCGCCTATCACACACTTGCATATGTGTGATTCTCCCATAATGGAAATGAATAACAATGTGATGCCTCATTCATGTGTCCCTGACGGGCGTCTCGTATTCGCATTCGCTGGTGCTTTTAGGTATGAAAAACCACAATTTATCTGCTCCTCAGTAACATCTAAAACAATGAATGCCCAATAGTGATTCAAATGTTAGGATTTTCCAGCGCCAAAGATACGTCAAACGTCATATCGGGCAGGTCTGGTCAAGGATGAATCGCCCCATCAATCTTGGAAAGACACCCTAGTCCCGGTCGAGACGGGGGCCGGGGAGTCGGGGAATGGGGGAGTCGGGGATCCGGGGACCGGGTACTAAGATCTGACCAGATCTTTCCTTAATAGGTAAGGTGACCTGTCGTTTTGTTTCCGAAGATGCATGTTTAAAACACAGCAGGGTATAAGAACTCCACTAAGGCTTGGCTGCAGGCGGCTGGTTAGCTAGGCTAGGTAGGGGTTGGTTGAAGCACGGGTTCCGAAATGGAAATATGTACGTATACGTGTACTAATCATCATCACTGCCCGAGCGGCTGATATTGAATCCTTTTTTTGACATTGTGTGCTATTTCTGTGCCACCCATCCGTTCATGGAGCGACATGCATTAGTAGCAGTTCTCTAGCGCATTCAACTGGCGGTGTCGTCCCCGATACGTATTGTCCCTCTACGTAGTTGAGAGATGAGTGCACTTATGCGGCTGTATCTCATAAGCCGCCCTGTCCATATGCCGTTGAGGCGGTGTGCCTGGGAAATTTATCGCCCGGATCGCTGGAAACATGGACTAGGCATGGTGCATACGGCCAAGTGTGCAATTGGCGAGCTGTATTTTGCAGCTACAAGTAGTCTACACGCACCGATGACGAGTAACTGCGCACACGTAGTGCGGACCCCTTGCGCCGCCATAACGCTTCCGGTATCACTTCAAATAGAATACTCTGTTGTCGCTAAGGCTATTTAACATTTCAGCAAGACTTGGTCTCTTGTATCCTCTTTCATTCCTTCTCTTTACCATCGACAGACTATGATGACTCAATCCATTCAAGACGGCCCCTCCGTATCTGAGGTCTTGGGTCAGCCACCATCTGATGCCATGCATGACCTCAAGCAAAACGATCCCCAAGACCAAGAATTGGTTGCGCTCTTCGCCGCAACAGATACCCCAGCAGTTTCTGACGCCCTTGACAAGCTGGGTATACCAGGGCAGGCGTTGAACATCATGCCCTTATCCAATTACGAAAAGGTCACTGTTGGGCCGGCCTTCACCGTACGCTATGTGCCAACTTCAAGTACAGGTCCGCCAAAAGGTGTTGGCGATTGGATTGATGACGTCGCTGCAGGCGATGTTATAGTCATCGACAACGGCGGCCGCACAGACTGTACGGTCTGGGGTGATATCATGACACAGTACGCCGGTATTCGGGGGATAGCCGGGACTGTTATCGACGGCGTGTGCCGGGATGTGAATCGTGCCATAAACGATAACTACCCCATGTTTACCGCCGGACGCTGGATGAGAACCGCCAAGGATAGGATGGAGGTAGCAGGTGTCAACGAGCCAGTTGGGATTGGCAGGGTGCATGTCAACCCTCGAGATATTGTTGTCGCAGACGCCAATGGTGTGGTTATTATCCCGCGAAGTCGGGCTCGCGAGGTGGCAGAGATTGCAACCTGGATTGATAAGAGCGAAGAGCGCATTAGGGAAATGATTGGTGGCGGGTCTACACTGGGTAGAGCACGCGCAGAGCTTGGTTATCATAAACTGCAAAGCAAGAAATGAATATCACGGCGGAAGAGAAACTAGTTGAATCTGAGAGCATCACGACGCTGTACGTACGCATTAGATCTGATTTTATAGCAATGACACACTGAATCACACTGAATCGCTTCAACTATCTCATACAATCTCAAGTATTTCTAGCTTTTCTTGCCACGAACAACTCTATTTACCTCCCGAGGATTGCGCAGCGCAGGAACCAGTAAGAAAACGCTGGGGCTTCCGGGCGCAGCGTTGAACTTTCTTCTATTTTGGAACCAAGACGTTCCCGGCCGGCTGTGAGGTCGGCGGGTGAGAAGATTTGCACGACTTATTCCTAGATGAGATAAACAAGTGAAAACCGATATGACATCTTCCAGCTATCTATTGCAATATGACTTGGTGGAAGTTAAGTTACAACTTATACTTAATAGCTCCTAGGTAATGACAGAACCTTTTCGCTAATAAAGTTTAAAATCATCTCCCTGCTAACAGGTGCAATTCTCGGGATGAGGGCCTCGCGGAACCACCTTTCGACATCATATTCCATAGCATAACCCATGCCACCGTGTGTCAAAACCGCTCTCTCGCAAGCAGTAAAAGCTGCTTCAGCAGCTAGATACTTGGCGCTGTTTGCCGCGGCGCCAATTTCATCTTGTTTGACAGATTCTGTTTGGCTTGTATCGTAAAGCCGAGCCGCGTGATATGTTATTAGCTTTGCGGCTTCAAGCTTCATATATGCGTCAGCCAATGGGTGCGCAATTCCTTGATTCGCGCCAATAGGACTTTTAAAGACGACTCTCTCACGTGCATAGTCGGTAGCTTTCTTAAGGGCTGCATAACCAAGGCCAAGGGCTTCGCCAGCTAAAAGGCAACGCTCAGCATTCATGCCATGAAGAATCATCTTAAAGCCCTTGCCCTCTTCCCCAATAAGTGAGCTTTCAGGGATTTGATAATTATCAAAAAATACTTCATTTGCATCAACAGCGCGACTACCCATCTTTTTGATCTTGCGTAGGTCAAGGCGGCCTGGCTGGTTCCGATCTAGGTCGATGTAGAATAGGGACAGACCCTCGCTAGGCTTCTTGACTTCCTCCAATGGTGTAGTTCGAGCCAATAAAATCATCTTGGAGGCAACTTGAGCGCAGGTGATCCAGATCTTCTGACCCGTTACGCTGTAGCCATCCGATGTCTTCTTAGCTGTGGTTGCTAGGCCCAGTGTATTCAGACCACTATTAGGCTCGGTGACACCAAAGCAAACACGTAAGTCTCCAGAGACAATTTGAGGCACCGTATTCAGCTGCTCCTCTGAACCGAACCTGGCGAGGGGTTGAGTGGCATAAACATTGGCATGGATAGATTGTGCACCAGCCATACCCGCTCCCGATTCAGCAATAGTTTGCATCATTAGAGTAGCCTCAGAGATGCCTAGGCCAGAGCCACCCAGACTCTCGGGAAGTGCCACGCCTAGCCAACCGCCTTCTGCGAGTGCTGCATGGAAATCCTTAGGATCCGTCCCGTTTTGATCGCGTTCCTGCCAGTAGGTATTGGGGAACTCGGAACAGACTTGGCTCACGGCATCTCTCACCATGAGCTGATTATCGGTGAAGCCAGCCATCCCCATGAGTCGTTTCGATGACGTGGTTGAAAAGGCATGATGATGTTGATGTACGGCGAGGGAGCGTCCTGGTGATACAAACACAGGACGCTTCAAATACTTGGCATAATTCAAAACTGATCGTGACATGTTTTGGTAGATTTGTATAAGTATAATCAAGTTTAAATCTGGGAAGAGCCGTTTACAGTCATGATAACATGCGTGGATGGCTAATGATGGCTAATATATACTAGTGCTGACGAGAAGATTTACCACTAAAATTTCCCTAACTAGCCTGTTTGTGACACATTTGTCCACAGTCGTTGATTGGATGTATGTGCGTCGTATTAAATCGACAGGACTGCCGGCCTGGATATCAAGTCACCGACTTTTCGGCTACTTTGATCGATCGCCGACTTAACCCACGTCAGACCATCTGAGGTGGAGCTGAGCCCGTGTCGTCTGCCAATAAGATCAGAATCTCGGTCATATGAAGGAGGTGGCTGCTCAACTCTCAGCTACTTACAGCCACTTACAAGAAATCTTGCTCAATCGCCGCAGATCAGCCCCTCACGGCTCAGCGGCCCTCTTCCCTATTCGCCAGGAACCCCCATGTCTACTGTCACCTCTAAAAAAAAAGATGACGATGACGGTTCGAAAACGAGAAATTAGACAAACAGATGACAACCAACGCAAATGATGTTGCTGCCAAATGAGTTTTATCCATGATCGCTTCCTCTGTGTCCCATCAGCTGCTTCTATGCCGTCCGAACCGTAATCTGATACACTTGGTTAAACTTGATCATAAAAAGCCTCGGTTCCGACTGAGCAGAACTGACTCTGATCATTGCCACCGTTTACAATAAATGTAACTCAATTTCCTCTATCTATTTCAAGTGACTGACTGGCTAATCTAACGATCTTAATCAATTACCCGCTGAAACATGGCTTGTCATTCAAGATGTGGCAGCAAACCCATGGAGGCGCCGCTTTTCTTGGTACTGGGGAGCGACAGGCGATTGATCTGTGCCCTTTCAGTCGACGCTCCCAAATAATGCCAGTGCATCATCAATTCGATCAATAGCCCAATGTAAATTAGTTTCTCATCTCAGCGACGCTAGACACGCCCCGACCCAAAGCTTCATCAGTGAACAAACGTTCGTCTACCGCGGGGACCGTTTGGCCATCGGGAACAAGTGGCCCAGCCCCTCTACGGACATACGATTGTCCCGCTAGCTCTGCAGAGATTCTTACGCGCATCTTAAGACCTTTTGGTATAAATTCACGGATGTCTTAAACAACAACTCTGTACCAAACGACAAGATGCAACAATTCTCTCGTGGATTTTGAGCATCGCTCAATTGGACTCGGTCCAGGATACGAGCTATTTTCCTAGTGTCCGCCAAGTATAATTGCATCTCAAGCCACCCTCGATGGACTGCTTTAGTTTCTCAACTCGCTTTAGAGTTGTTCTGTCACTTATTATACTTGAACTTTTGACCCAGATGTAGTTCTCTTTGGCAATAGCCTTACCCTCAATGTCCTGGATCCTATAAGTATAGTCCCTTGTATGCCATTGAAATCGGCCTCGCAATTCATAACATCGCTCCAACAGTGCGCAGTATGCCTATTTTTGCACTCACCAACCGTTACCATGGATCATGAAGCACTCATGATTGGCCGACCATGGCATGACCTTCACGGCGGCATACTTAGCCGCCAAGGAAAATGATAAAGCTTGGGGTAGTCCGCACTGGCTTCCCAAGGACGTCCGAGAGGCATACGATGCCGATGAAGAGGTCTACGACTGCTCTAACGTCCCTAATCGTGTGTATATGCCATATACCACATCGCCAACCTTTTAAAGAACAAGTCACTCGGGTCTGACTTTGGCAATTTTTCGGAAGCGGGAGGGTTGCTACGGGTCTACCGTGTCCAGGAGGAAGTCGGACAACAGCCCCAGAAAGATCTCACAGAAGCCCTTCGAGAAGTTGAGATCGCATTGACTTGCGAGACTGGCGGAGGTTCAAACAAAGAGGCTAATCATCGGCTTGAGGGCGCAACTCTCCTCCGCGATCGGATCAGCATCGCGATACCTAGCGCCTCGGCAGAAGAGATCAAGGAGGAGGAGGATGACCCGAGAGGACTTCTCGAGTCGCGACAATTGATCCTGGAAGACATGGCTTGCATTAAGGAGATCATGGATGCAAAGACCTGGTATGATGAGGCTATGAGTAAGCTGGAGAAGAAGGCGAAAACCGCGAACTGGATGCGCTTCATGGATGGAGGGGATGCCTGATATTGGCTTGGCAAAGCGAAAGAGGGTTGATGGGGCTGGAAGTAGAGATAATTCGAAGGCCATGCTGTAGTTAAACTAGATGGATATGGCAAAATGGCGTGCAACAGGATTGGGTTTATTCCAAGTCAGTGGGAGAGAATACCACATCTAATTGGACTGAATGGCAGAGCATCTAGTAATATTTACATTTTGTTTTCTACGGATCATTGAATGACACTAGCTACAGATACATATGGATGGCAAGACGCATTTACAGAAAGGTCTTGCCACGACATCTGACGAAGACCGATCTCCATTGATGAACTCACTGTTTCGACAATCTGGACCTCGCCGAAGCATCATAAGGCCCCCCCTTGCGGTTTAAGATGGTATACATTAATCTCACCCTTATCAAAGAGTAAGTTCAATCTATATCTATACAACAGACCCGTGTTGCCATCAATAAACCATATAAAACACCATTGGTCACCGCACTGAATAGCGACGAGGCAGCTATATTTCACTCGGAACCACCTGGCAAAGCTGGGCGTGCTTCAGATCTATGAGATATCCATTACGACCCGCAACTTCATCGCACAACTCTTAGATAGCAACTGCAACAGACGCAGTTCGTATTTGTTTTACCAGATTATCTACGAAACTGTGAGTCTCACTGATAAGCTCTTATATAATTTGTCTTCCCAAAAATAACCGTGTCTACTTTTAGCTTACCTTACTCTGCCTCGTTTGTCTGTCTCGAGAACTTCAATATTTCGATGGGTGCATTTGTGAGCTTCAGGACACTAGTGTCCAACCTGAAGCAATTTATGCAGATGCCATTGTGCTCTCACCTGCATCTTACACTTCAGATTCCACTGTGGCTGAACTTTCAGCTGATGGGATTCGTTCGCAGGCCATACTGACTGAGTCACAAAATTCTGAGGGGCCGGTGTTGACTGAGTCGACCGGCCGCCGTCCAAGATTCACTATAGACTAGGGTGGCCATGACTGAATGCCGAGTGATGCTGTTCAATGAAAGCATTGCTGGGGAGCATGAAGCTCTAAGGTTGAGCCGCCAGACGGCTGGGTTGAAGCCTGGGGCAGTAATCCTGTATTCTAGCTTTATAGATCGAGTTTGTAGTGCTTATCTTAAGGTGAAGTTGGAAAGGATTGCGATTGTAGTTAAGTTAATTTTATATCCTGCGACATAAAGTATCATAGATCTTCTTGAACAGGGATTTGGCTAGAGCAACTTCTGGTCTATAAGTGACGTACCGAATGTGACACCTGTTTTCATTTGCTGGAGGTTTCCGTGAGCATTCTCAATAAAGGCTTGCTTGTCACTCTCATATATTTAGTCACAATTTCCTCTTGCGATCATCATATCTATCATCTGCTGAGTGAGCCAGAGAAGTCGCGGAAATTGAGAAATCCCCAGCTTCGTCCATCCCGTCAATTGAAGGGCCGACGATAATGAGCACTTTCCCACGCTTCTGTGTACGAACTCGGATTTCGAAGTCAACACTCTCACAAACCGCGTACTCTGTATCCGTAGACTGGCTGATAATTGAAAACAAGCAAGATTTGTGAATCAAGGTGTATGACGAAAGGATCGCGAGTTGTCGGAAAGCTGAGGCATCAGAAATCGACTGAGGTCAATACCTCTGATATGGCTATGTCACTATAGCTACGGTTGATGCAGTACTTGTGTCAAATGTGTAATTACTCCGAGAATGAAGTCAAACGTCGCGACATACGGTGGTTATACAAGACCCATCCCGTTGTCGCGCCTGAGCCCAGCCCCGAGCCCAAGTTAAAGTTCTGTGCCGAAGATGTCAAGTCGATGGGATTCTTTCACAGCATCCTTCCAGAGACCGGGCCTAAAAGGTTTTAGGTTCGTTAAGCTCGCCAACAACTATCTCACCCCAAAAGAACCTGAACTATCCAGGCGGCTGTGGCATACAGAAGGCCAGATTAATGAGCGCATCTGCTCCACTGCGCTCTTTTATTGCGATAACGAGAACATCACCGACAGCCACATCGACTTCCGAACCGTGGCAAATGCAGAGAGGCTAGATGATGGACTTTGGCCCCATGAGTAGAATGACTGAAAGACCATCCAACGCATATTCGCCATTGTATGACCTGGTCGTGGTTGCACGATCCAAAACGTGGGAAGTGTACTCACTCGAGATAAACGCGCTCTATTCTTCCCGAATGTCTTCCAGCACTATGTCAATTCATTCAAGGTGGCTGACCCGACAAAGCCTAGACATAGAAAGATTCTGGCCTTGTGCTTTGTGGATCCTGCAATTTCGGTCATCTCCACAGCGAATGTGCCACCGCAGCGTGAGGATTGGTGGCCTGAAGAATTAGGACCGATTGGAGACCTGCCGTTTGATGAGAAAAGAGCAAAGGAGTTCCGCAGAGAGCTTACAGAGGAGAGATCGGCCAATGAATGGAGGGCATATGATAAGATCAAGCGTGTTGAGTGGAACTTCTGCGAACATTAGTTAGTAGTAGGGTAGGCCTGAGAAGCATCAGTGCATTTCAGGCAGAGATAAGATACATAGTCAAGGCTTTACCTAAACTTGATTACCGAAGTTACCCATCGTGAGCCTTCCGTTACCTAAGACTTCATGTACCTCATCAAGCACGGGTCAAGCACTGTTGTCGAGGTGCCTTGTGGTTGTTTTCATATTCAAAACCATAAGGCAATTGAAACTTACAATGTAAAGCTGGATTGTTGCATACAGTTGAGAGAAAACGCCAGGAAAATCTCCCAGCAAAGCAGGGATGAGGAAATGACTTGAGATGAAATATAGTCGCTTTCTAACCTTGCAGAACGACTGTTGGGCCAAGGCTTCAGAAGATCTAACCAGGTTTCAGGACGTGAGATATAACCATTGAGGCTCTTCACATTGAATGCTACCGTGAATAGATAGCCCCCGAATTCCATGCATCATAACATCCGCCAATAGCCAGGATCTACTGCCACGATGTGATATCTCGCGATATTCTCGCGCACCTTGCCCCCTCGCGTTCAGTTCGATCTCCTCGCTGCTATATTGAGGCTACATGATCTATACCTGGATTCACCTGTCCACCCACCAGAGTGTCTTACGATCGTGCCATATAATATCTATGACCAAGGAAAGTGGCGTATTCGCAAGAATAGCAGCGGCACTTCTCACAAAGCGGCCATATCACCATGGAACGCAATGATCTTGCTTGCTTGGCTGCACAAGGAGCACGATCCGGCGAACAGCCTGGCTGACACGCTGCACCCAGTGAGAAAACTATAACAAATTCTTAGAAGGGTTTGCGGTCCTACATCTTGCCATGGTGTTTATCTTTTCATGTTCCATGGATACACGGCCCTCCAACAGAACCATAATCAAGGGTCATCGAGCGCTGGATGATTATTAATTGACGAATCTACAGAAGCTCTACACGTATATGCATGGAGTCCATAAAGGGGACTGCTTGCTTAGATGTAAAGTAAGAGCAGAAGTTGAAAACCGCCTGGAGGGTTGTCTGTGGTCGTGTGGCCACTGTTCTACCAACTATGCGGCCAACAAAATACTTCTTACCGGCCACTGCGCCGGCTTTGAGGTGATGACGTCTTGGAAGGATCTTTCCACCTGCATGGAAAGGTCTGAATCTCATTGGGCTCAGCATTTGGCCAATATTCCTTTAGCAGAACGTCAATCTCATATATCAGCCGCTAGAGCTATGGAAGCTGTGATGTCGGCATAATACTTTAATAGAAGGGACACACTATGTTCCAGATCTACAAAAACAATAAGTAAAGAAAATATTGATTCAGGGAAGCATGGACACAGAGGTTGTGATACAAAGCCCGAATGCTGAATCCAATTCGCATCATCGGCCAGTTGAGAAGTTTCAGAGGTTTACTCAAGATCCATGGGGCAGGGTAGATGAACATCACGCAACCTCACTCAAGCATGGGGCCAATAGAAATTAGGGAATCTGCTCTCAGAAAGTCGAAATCTATGGCTAGAATCGCCGCTCAGTCCCAGGGTAAGCCTCCTCCGCGTACTGATTAAGCTGTTGCTCATACGCCATTGAACCTAATTCCAGAGTAGTCAACTGATTGTGCAAGTTATTAAGTTCAGTGACAAGGTCCAGCGCGGTCTGTGTTGCGTAATGCCCTGGAATTTTCACCCCACCTGGCGCGCGTTGAAGATCATCAAGTCGGCTTTTCAACGGTTTGGCGTTAATAGAAGCAAAATTTGTTCTCATTCGCTCAACGATCGCTGACATTTCTTGTGCTTGAGTGGATATGGCGGTACCAAACTGCAACATCTCCATGCCAAGGCCCGTATGGTCACCAACAGCTTGTGCCAGGCTTTGTAGGGTTGAGACCATGCCTAGGAGTACGTTTATCCGGTCAAGTACTCTATTCTCTTGCGCTGGAAAGGCTCTATGTTGCTCCATGGAGGCACGCAGGGATGCCTTGAGCTCTTCAGTGACTGTATGAGCACTCATGATAGTGGCTGTAGAAAGTGTGCGTTGCGTGTTAATCAGGAATGGGTCTTGTATTGATCAAAAGGCTCTGGAGATTGTAGGTCTGGAAGGATACAACACAACAGTTTTATAGGAATGGGAGCCTCAAATGTTTCAATCACTGTAGAATAGGGGCCTGTCATTCAGAGCGTATGGTATCGCACTGACTCATGAAACTTGGTTAACCATAATCACGGCCGCGTACTTGGCGTATTCTTCTGAATCACATATTGGTTTTGCTCGCTGCAGTGCATCCGCATCACAAACTGCTCAGACAAGATGTGAAACGCATGCTGTGTTAGCCGATTTTCCTGGCTTGAATTATAGTCATGCATCAAAATGCCTCCAGCCGTTCAAGTTCCCCTTCCAGTGACATCATTCTTCGTAACTTCCCACCCTCAGCAAAGTCATTTGGTCCACTGGGCAATTTCTCAAGTTCCGCCAACTCATCACGCAAAGCCTTCTTCTTCACCTCCCTCGCCTCAATTGCTTCCTTGGCTTCATCCTCGTACATGAGCCAGCCTGAGATGGGTTGAATTGCGTTGAGTTCTGAATCGGAACCTGTAGCTTCGGTCGAATCCTGCTGAGGACCGACGAGACTGCGAAGTCGTGTTCTCGAGCCGCCCCTAGTCGAAGACGTTTCCTCTGTCGAGTTTTCTTGAATCTTTGTCGTTACCTGGATACCAAATGATCCAGCGACCATCTTGCTGCTGATAATCTTCCCGTTGTCATTGATCTTGACCGGCACTGACGCAACCCCAACAGGGACGTCATCGATGTCGACAGATGGGTACGCTACACCAGCAAGTACATCTGTCTCGTAACGGTGTTTTGGCTTTCCTCGTTCATCCCAGAAGCAGAATGCTGTGATCCATCCTGTGATGTAATCGGTACCGCTCCCCACAGGATTTCGCGTAGCGATGGTGCTCCAGAATCGTCTAACCTTCGCATCCTCTGGCTTCTCGAAAGACATAATCATGTGCTTGAGAATCGGCCTCAGCATCTCAGCGAACTCTGTAGGCTCCTTTCCAAGCTGATCAAGGCGATCTAATCTTGTCAAGATAGTTTCCCAGTCTGAGATCTCGCCCAGGAGCGTAACGGAAGGGATTCCACAAGTTAAACACATCCCATAGGAAAAGTACTTCTGCATAGCCCCCATGAACAGGACAGAAGCAACCACTCGGTCAGTTTCGGTCGTAGTCGAGAAGCTGGGCATGACCCAGTCCCCAAGTTCAGGGTCTTTGACATTCTTGCTGACAAGCCCTGCCAGTTGTTGAGCCAAAGCCCCGATGTTAGCGCTCTCTAAGGTCGCAGCCTCAAAGACCGTAAGCTCTTTCTTGCCCTCATGGGCTACGAAAAAGGATCGAAGCTCTTCGGCGTTGGCGTTGATGAAAAAGCTTAGCTGGGTCAAGATGGAGAACCAGACGTCTTCAGGACGGATGGTTAGGTGGTGATGCTGGCTGTAGGCATGGTAGGCAGACCATACGAAGCCGTTCTCGGATGGGGAGATGTGATTTTCTTGCAGAAGGGATGGAGTGAATGAGGTTCTGATGATGCGTTGGCAGCGGCGATAGTCTTGAGGAGAGGTTTTCTCTAAGAGACTCTCTGTAGTTTCAACCTTGTAGGTTTTCCAAGTGGTTGCTGGATGGTTGACGACAGAGAATGTCACGGGCATGCTTGCAAATTGGCGCAAAGGTGTATAAGAGCATATAATAAGAATTAAGGAGCAGAATAGAAATCAAAATTGTGTGGTTTGGTAGCATTAAGGAGATGTCTTTTGATGATGGTAAACATAAGTCAGCCATGTGCGGGGTTGTTGGTGAGTGACGTGCATGTGTGCGGCTGAGCTGAATGGAGTTTAGGCAGCCAAATTTGCCCAAGACATCTTGAATCCACTGACCAATCACTTCCATGCACGTACGCAATGAGCTTGGCTGCTTAAACTGCCACGAGAGAAACAAGACGCATCAGCCCAGCTGCCCAGATGTTCGTAGCGAATTTCGTAACAACAAAACCTCAAATCTATTTATTCATCTCTGCATACGTATTTGTCATATTGTCAGTCACTGATCAGAGTCTAATAACTACCAAGTATCACGGATTGCCGTTGCTGGTTCTCATAACCATCCAAGAATCCATCTTGGTACACGCTCGTCATCCCCCAGTCACTACTTGCCACCTCTCAAGCTCTCGTGATCGCAGCCGTCCTTCATGTCTCTCTCCATAGCATTGACCTTATTCTCCTTCTCCCAGTCGAACGCCGCCTCAGGGTACCCCACACATGAAGGTTGCTTCTGCAGTTGTCAGGTACTTGGAGACGTCCATTGTCTCAGCTACGCTCTTTATCGATTGTATGAATCAAGATAGGGATCGGGACCAGGACGACATAACTCGGTGGCTGTTTGCCCCGTCATACCCCACGTTCCTTACATTACTGCCTGGACTAGACAGTGAGATTGTACTGCAGCTAATGCATTGTCTCACAAAAATCACTACCTTGGTCAAAGGTTTATAGGTAGTGCAGACATCAGCATGCCTGCCATAGCAAAATCAGTATAATAAACCTGCTAACCCTCTGTTTTTTAACCGGCTACTATCAGTAATAATAAATAAATAAAACTATAGGTAGATCTATATAAGTGCCTGTAGGCCTTATTTATAAAGGGAAATATTAAATAAGTAGAATATAAAAAGAGTAGCCTTACTAGTTAACTAATAATATAAAGCTTAATTCCTAGAATAAGCTTTTATTTTTATTTAATTCAGTATATAATAAGGCTTTACTTAAAGAAATACTAATTATAATAATATTAAGTATTATATTTTAATAGTAATATTATATTGAAATTACTTTACTATAATTAATCTTTTACTATTTTATAATTTAATATTTCTTAACTTTAATTAATTAATTTAATCTTTTTTTATTATAATAAATTATATAATTATTATAAATATATTTTTATAATTTTTTTAATTTTTTAATTTATATAATTAATTTAGTTTAATTATTTTATATAAATAAGTATTTTAAATTTAATCTCTTTTTAAAAATAGTTTTTTTTTAATATTTAAATAAATCTTAAAAAGATTTATAATATAATTAAAAGTATTTTTATTAATTATAATAAATATAATATAAATAGCTTTAATTAATAATTATTTTAATAGTAAAACTTAATTTTTGTTTTTTAAGTTTATATATTTACCTTAAAAGGTATTTAAGTATCTCTAAAGTCTAGTATAATTTAAATATTACTTATCTCCTAGATAGTAAAGCTTTATTAAGTTAATATTATTAAGTTAGTTACTTTAATTATAGCCTAAACTTAACTATATTTAAGCTAGCTAGAAAGCCTTACTTTTTAGCTAGCTAGCCTAGATCTTCTTCCTATAACTTACTTTAAAGAATACTATATTTTAATTATCCAATATACTTTAATAGTAAGTTATCTAACCTACCTTTTATACCTTTTAATTATAGCTACTAAGAGCATTATAGCTACCTTATTATAATACTTTAAAAAAGCCTATAGCTACTTTAATATTGTAAGGTATATTAGATAGAAAGCTATAATATAAAGTATAAGATTAATTAAGTTATTATTAATAAAGAAAAGTATAATAAACTATATAATAAAGTAATAGAAATTAAATATATTTAAAAACTTATAAATAATATTAATTATATTAAGCTAGTAGCTTTTAATTATAAGATCCTTTTATTTATATATTATTTTTATTAAGGATACCTTTTTATTAAAAAGACCTTTTTTTTTTAATAAAATAAATAAACTTAATAAGTTAAAAAGGAAGTTTTTTAAAGGGATAGCTTTAAGCTATAAAGAGTTAGTATTTATTAATACTTTTTAAGATAATATATATAATAAGTAATTTAAGGCTATCTAGTTATAGGTCTAGTAAGTATTAGAAAAGACTAAATTATAGCTACTAAAAAAGACTGAATTATAATTACTATAAAAATAAGGAAGATAGTATACTATAAAATAGATATAAGAGAGGTAATTATAGTATTTTATTAAAGGGAAAATATATTAAGTTTTATATAGGTTTAAGAGCTTAAAGTTAAAGACTATTAGTATTAGTAGTAAAGGAAAGTAAAAGAAATTATATTATATAATATATAATTATATTATAATTATAAAGAATAGTTAAATATTAATATATTATTAGTATAAATAAAGGAATAGTAAAACTTATATTTTAATAAATAACTTTAAAAATATTAAATTAAATAATTATAATAAAAAATTAAAATTATTATTTAACTTTTAAATAAATAATATACTTAATAAGCAAGTAACCTAGATAAGTAAATAACCCACTTTCCTTAACCTTTTTAAACTATAGCTTAAAAGCTTAAGCTATAGTTTAAAAAGGCTAGCTTTTACTTACTAAATTCCTCCCTAGATAACTTAAGAACTACCTAATAAATCCTTATATTATAACTACCTTTATTATATATACTAAAGTACTAACTACCTAGTTACTCTAACCTTCCTTAACTACTACTTTTTAATAATTTAGCTACTACCTAAGTATTAATATCTATCTAATTAATTACTTATAATACTTTTTATATAATTATAATCTTTCCTTTCTATAATCTAGTCCTTTTTACCTTATAGTACTAACTTAGTATTTTATTTATATCTTAAAAATTATAAAGCTTAGCCCTTAATAAAGTAACCTTATATATAACTACCTTTATTACCTTAATAACTAACTTTAAAGCTTTAATAATAGACTTTAAGGAGCTATTATAATACCTTTTAATTCGCTTTTTAAGGTATTTAGACTAAAATTAGGCCTTAATTACTATCTTTAAGGTCTTTAAAGCCTATAGTATTAATAGTTAACTAGCCTCTTTAAGAGGTATTAGGGTCTATAGCTATATATTAAGCTTTAAGATTATAGTTTCTAAATTAAAAGAAATAAGCCTAGCTCCTCTAAAATCCCCTTAGATATTACTTTCTATAAAAGTAACTTTAAATATAGTATAAAAGGCTAGGAAGAACTTAGTCTTAGAAATATAAGTTATAAAGTATTTAATTAAATACTCTATTTCTTAACTATAAGCCTTTTTTAGTACTATAAAGTATTTAATATTAAGAGGCTAGAGTAGGTAAGATATATAAGTAGGTATATAGAATATAATAATCTTATAATCCTAATAATATCTCTTAAAATTAGCTAAGTAATAGCTTTTATAACTATTAAGGATTAGGAGATAATAAAGATAAGTTAATTACTTAAATATAAACTAATTAAAGTACTTTAATTACTTAAGACCTAGCTTATTATTTATTTACCTATTTTAACTTATTATAATAACCTAATTTAATAAAAGGTTATATTCTTAGTACTAATTGATAAGGTGATATTAGCCTATACTAATAATAAATAGTATAATTACTTAACTTTCTATATTAATTACTTAAATTATAGTAGTCTATTTTTAGTTTCTAGGTTATATTAATTTTAGCCTTTTTTATATTTCTAAATCTATAATAGCCATTCTAGCTATAATAAGGCCTATTATAAAGCCAGTCTTATTAAAATTCTAAATATTATCTAATTAAATACTATACTTTATAATTATATTCTATATAAGCCTAAACTAGCTATAAATAATAATTAGATCTTTATATTTAGCTCTTTAATAGTTATATCTCTAAAATAAATATATCTTTAGTTTTAGTTATCGCTTTATAAAGTTATAAGCCTAGCACTTACTAACAGGTAATGTATTATAGTTAGCTAATAAAGAATTAGCTATTTCTTCTATAAAACATAATTATAAGAGAAATCCTTATAAATCTAGGTTAAGAATAAATTAGACTATTATCTGCTCCTTTAGATTAGATAGTTTCTATAAATTTAAGATAGAATTATATTATAATTAAATGCTATTTTAGTAATATTATAAGGTATAATAATAGACCTTATATCTAGTTACTACTTATTATATACTTAGTTTTAGGTTATTTTAAAGGGCTTAAAGGGTAAGAAGGATTCTAGCTTTATTTAATTATTATAGCATGCTTAGTAGTTAAGAAGTATCTAATTAAATAGAAACATTATAAGGTAAGGGATTTTTAGGTTACTTGCTTGTCTAGGTCACTTACTTATTAAGCACGTTATATTTATATATTTTATATTAAATATAATTATTATTAAATAAGTTTATAAAGCTTATTTTAAATTAATATATTTATTAAGTAATTTATTATTTAAATTAATTCTATTTAATAATTATTTTATATTAATAATCTTTATAGCTATTATTATTAGAATATATACCCTTCCTAGAGACAGATAAGAATATATAGTCAGGGCCCTACTAATAATTATAACACGACCCGTATTCTGTCTCAATCCCTCAACATCAGAAAGAAGCCCACTACTTGTTGGTCCAATGATGAGTACAAAAAAGAGAAGTGAGCCATGAATGACATGCCTAGCAAACAATGGTCGGGGCTGACCATTTGGGTGACCGGAATAATACCTCTGGTGAAAGATTTCCTACTGCAGGTGCTAACAATAAAGCAAAAATGCCACAAATGCCACATAATTCCACAAAGCTCACATTGCAAACAATCAGCAAGGCTGTAAATATCTTGGGCAATTGTGTGGTTAGCTACTATATTGGCCGAACTGACTTTGCAAAAGTGCTATTTTCGGTTGATAAACCCCAAGGCTGATGGCTCACATCGCGCGTTTCGCACGCTAGTGAATAATAAAACGAGGTAGATGAGGCTCAGGATCTGAGTAAAGATCTTCCAAACAACTCCAGCATATAGGTTCATTCCCAAGGACAACAGCAGCATGACCGTGCCTTTGCTGGGCCAAAATCGTTATCGCAGCGAGGCGAGCGGCCCAGTTTCCGTTCGAACGTATAATCCCGACGGACGGGGGCGGGTTTAGAATCTGTTCCCAGGATTCCAACGAGAGGATATCTTCCGTCAATGGAGGGGGTGCTTCCCGGTCGCAATCACACCTAAATTTGTACAACTTGCGGTTCGCTCGTCTCCAACTCTAGTACGTTGATATCTGCGACCCACTTCCCCTTGTCTTGGACCGATATCACCGACTCTAACAGAAACACCTGTTGGTCAATTTCCCCAGTGTTATTCCAATCTAAGGCGAACTTCCAGTTCGTGAACGACAAATGAAGTGAGGTTCCACCTAACTTATCTGTGCATTTTCCGTCGTAAGAGTGTTGCCTTACTAGTCTTGAATTATATGTTGGAGGCCGAATTCGAGGATCCATCGGTGCCACCATAAAAACCATTCCAGCCTGCCCAATGTTGCCAACAAGATGACGCATGCTGATTCCAAGGGACTCAGTCGCGGGATCCGAAAGTAAAATGCCCGAAACAAAAATGGAATCTTCGAAGCATAGGGCAACGACCTCGCTCAGTTGCTCCGTATCAATATTTAAGAATCCAGATTCGAACATAGCGATGGCTGCAAAGGCATTGCACCGCGGTAGCTTGAGGCTTTCTTTTTCCACCGATACGCCAATAAGTTGATGAGAAAGATGAGACTTGAGGCTGACTGGAACCCAATAGGCTTTCGACAAGTCCTGGTCGATCACTTTCAACGACACGGTGGCAGTAGGAAGTTGCTGGTAGATCGTCCCCGCCAACTCAAGAACACGCAGAGACTTCAAAAATTCTTTGGAAACGATATGAAATTCTCTCACTTTTTCCTCCCCTGGAGAGTTCGAACGGGCTGAATCCGGATCGAATGTGCGCCGTTTTGCCGTCGACTCCAGTTGGTCAACGCTGGGCTGTCGCTTGTTAGTCACTCATCCAAGCTGATAAATACTTGTTGCTTCTTTAGGTATACCTCATGAAGTTCTAAATACCGAATTATTGCGTCGACATCCGGACCGCTTTTGAGCCAATCCAAGCCAAGGCATAGACTGTGACTAGCCAGTGCCCTCATTGTTTTACCCCGAAGTCGGCTTTCTCGAATTAACAGACGAAAGTCGGTCGCTCCTAGGACTATTGTTCCAGAGATGAGGGCCCGAAATCTCGTAGGAGAGGCAGGCCCCCCAAACAATGGCGGTGGCTCATCCCAGGTGCATCCCATTGAGTCGTGGGTCCGCTGTTCAACGACAATAGCTTGCGCAAGGATGTCTTTGGACACGATGATGCATCGCTCCCCACACTTTTCAATGTGCAATTGTCGCTGCTTTAGAATACTGTGGGAAGTAAGAAGGCCGTTTGATGATCGATAGTATATCCACCTCGCATTAATCTTTGGGGAATCTGGTCCATATTCACTCGCCGACCCTCCCAAAGCCAGTGGACTGACAGGGAATAGGGTGGCCCACTCGACGTAGTCGTCACCGCCCTCGGTCTTCCGCGAGTACATTACAATTGCATCTTCGGGTCGGAGATTCAGTTGAGACCCGATTTTCCGAATGTACCGAAATCCAAGTTCGAGGCTGTCGTCTCCTTGTAGTTCACGGAGGACGTTGAGCTTGCATAGACCAAAGAATGGTGGATCAAAGCTAGAAACCGATCCAAAGAAGGGAGATTCATTCCACCAGCCGAATTGTACGAGCTGCATCCTGGGATCTTTATCCGTGGCGTCCGGCTGGTCAATAGATGAGGCTGTGTCGCAAAGTTTCAACAGCCATGAGAATTCATGGCTGGACGAGACTGGAGAGGTTTTCAATAGTTTCCCAAGACGCTGAAACCACATGATAGAAGCTCCAAGCCCCGACGATGGTATTCGCCATTGTCTTAGAAGAGCGCCAAGGGCTACCATCCACAGATCCTGAAAGCTGACTCTTTGAATGGCCTCTTCACTTCTGACCTTGACAGGATCTCCATAGTATTTTAGGTGTGACAGAGCCAGTGACCACTGACACAAGTTATCACTGCGGGAATCTCGAGGTTCCAAACCAAGAGTAAGGATGGCAGCTGGAGGGAATAGCGGGTCATTGAGTGGAACCTTGGTTGTCTCTTTCTGACATACGAGCTAGTCTGGATATAGATGCCATGCTGAGATTGCCACCAAAACTGCTCGATCGGGAACCTCCTGTGGTATGTTTCGCAGCAAGTCTTCTACAACCTTCATCGATTGTATCCAGCCTGAGGTTATTTTCTCAAATGTCGTCCCAGGTTCAAGGAAAGGAGTCTTGACACTTCGCACAACCAGCTTGAATTGATCATGATGGCTGAGCATGCTTTGATCTGCCCTTCGAAGCCAGGCTCGAGCGCTTGCATCCCACTTCGCAAGGTCCGCGCGACTGACTTTCTGGCGGATGGCCATCTCAGTGTGGGGATTAACCACTTTTCCCATGTTTAGTTGGGCCTCAACATGGGCAACCCGCTCATGTATAAGCTCAGCCCAGATGCTGGTGGCTTTTTTGGCGTCCCAAGCCCGAGCAAGTATACAAGCGAGAAGAAATGCACTGAGCGATGCCGGTATGGATGTTGCCGCGGCCCATATGCAGGTTCCATCAGCTCCAACGAAATCACGAAAGGGGCCGTCTTCGGGGGTTCCGCGCGGGTTAATATTTGGGCTAGTCATAATTTCGGAGACTCTGGTACCGTAGCATCGGAGGAGATTCGGTGTCTCTGGAACTAGCTCGTTGAACATGAACCCAAGCCGACATGCCGTCTTGTGAAGCTCGCCATCTTCGGCCTCGGTCTTTCGCCATGCTGCCAAAGCAGAGCCAACGGGAAGGAACTCTGCTGGCGGGGTTGTGCGCCACAGTGAGACATCTAGGTTGATATTGACTAAGGCTGCTGTGTTCTCGTTTTTGGCAGAGACCAGGGAGGCAGAAACATTACCGATATTTGCCATGATTTAGAATTGAATAAGTGTAGAGAATCTAGTTTATGAGCAAGATAGGGAGAGACGCTGGTTGAAGTAGTGAATTTCTGCCTGTTTCAATCCCCGCAATTACACCATGCCATGTGTACCCGCATTTTCTAGCTAATTAAGATCACGGAATAGGCTTTCTTCTACCTCAGTAAGCCTTACCTGTTGGTTGGCTCTTAGTATTTCAACCTAGCAACAAAAGGAGCTTACATCACGTGTACAGCCAGTGATATATATGTTAGGTTATGTATTACTATATTAACAGGGTGAATAAGGAAAATAGAAGTATATAAATATTATAAAACCTCTCTCTAATTCATTACTATAATATCTGTAATTGATTAAATGTTTTAAGTGACGTTGCTTATAATTTCAAGCGGAGTATAATTATCTTACAGCAAGCAGACTTTAGTCCGTACCTTGACCAGGTCACCACGGGATGTTATTTATCCGTCTCGTCATATCAGGTGACCGCGCGTTCCTCGCGTCATTTAATTTCGGTAACAGATTCACGCTTCTCCACGTCACATCATCTCCACTATTAAGAACCAAGCAGCAGTAATGCATACACAACATTGAATCATTAAGAGCGAAAAGACACCACCCTCGCCCGCCATGGAGAATAGCATCACCAAATCAGACAGGAACTCGGCGGTTTCAGGGACGAAATCCGAAGCGATCTTCAAAGCGAGCTCACGACAGGTAATGAAAGTATTAAGGGTCTTCGTAGCGATGTCGATACCAACAAGAATGACTTCCACAAGTTTCGAAACAGCGTCATAAAAGAATTCGAGGCTATCAGGGAGGGAGATGCTGGTCTCAGGAATGCACTTGACCACGAGTTCAAGTCTGTCGATGACCGTTTCCAAGATGTACATCAACGCTTTGATGAAATGAAATCAGAATTTGCTCGGATTCAAGCGATCGGTCAGAATGGACGACTGTCGAATCCCTTTCTTCCCATCCACGCACTTCCTATCTACCTACCAAACCAAGGTATTACGTACCCTGAAGCAACGCATTTCCCTAAGAATGCAAATAAGTTTTATGCCCTCAAGCAACCAACCAGTCAACGACAGACTGCCATGCTTGCGTACCTCGCCATGTTCCATGACGTGTCGAACTACAAAAAGCACGGCGACATAGCTATACATGATCCAGAGGAGACACCGGGGTATCTCGAGAACATACTCAGTCTCGAGGAGGAGAGATTCATACGGTTTGAAGCGTGTGCGCATGAATTGAACCAAGAGCCAAAAGCAGCTCCTATCAAACGCAGCCAAATTGCTGACGTGGAACACCTGTTCCCGCATAAATGACAACGCTCGAGACTTTCTTCAGATCCCGAATCACACTTCACTTATGGGCCTGAAGAAAAGCTTGGTGACCTTTTACTAATTGTCTACCGCCAATTACCTGTTATCATCAAGCCTGCAACCGATAGGCTTGAATGTAACTGCCGATAAGAATCTGACTAGTGGAGCGTAAAACATGCTCAATTGTTCTCAGATTTCCATGTTGGGCTAGAATAAGAGGCTGCTAACTCGGCTTCTCGCTCGGCTTCTTGTACGAAAGCTAAATCGGGCCAAATCTCCGGAAGCTTATCTGGACCGATAGAGGGATGCGCACAAATTAAAGACCATTAAATGCACTCATGCGCCTCCAGAGAAGCCTTTAGTACCTATCCCTGACTGCACTTACTTATCATGTCCGCATTTTACAGATTGGCTCTTGAGGACTTGTGAGTTGGCTGTTTGTTCCTTTGCACTTCAATCCTTGAATCAAAGCAGGTCTACATCAATCAACGTCATACTAGACTTCGGGGAAAACAAGACGGCCAAGATGGACTCTCTTCTAAACCCTCTCCATGCCCGGCCATATCCAGAATATAAGCGAAGCCAAAACTCTCGAGCACCACTGGGGCTACGCCGACCGAGCCCTTCCATGTGCGAGACGTCAAAACCTGCGAATATCTTGATCTTGTCTACTCTGGCCACGACAATAGCATCCTATTCGTCGTTATTTTCTGGGCTATGTCTGTCGGTATTCTCCTGCTATGGGTCTTTGCGTGTAATGTCTGGGCATCTTCGAAAGCAGATGATTTCTTGGTTGTCGATAACGAGAAGCTTGTTTCCTCGACTAGGAATCGAAGCGCGAGGTTGAAGAAGACTGTAGCGGCGTTCTTTCGTTCATATCTTCTTCCTGACTCGGTGCGCGCCATATTCGGTCGCACAACTCGCTTACAAGTCTCGCTACTATCTATCCTCGTGGTATACCTGATAATCGCCAGCTTTGCAGGCCTTTACTACAGGAAATGGGTCGTCGTCGTACCAGATATGCCCGGCGTGTACACCATTAGAACAACGCTTGGTCCCTGGTCGAATCGGGTCGGCGTTCTCGCCTATGCACTTACACCCTTGAGCATAATGCTCGCCAGCCGTGAATCAATTTTGAGTCTTTTGACCGGCGTCCCATATCAGAGCTTCAACTTCCTGCATCGGTGGCTTGGGTATACATCTTGGCCCAGGCGCTACTTCACACAATCGGCTGGGTCGTCATTGAAACGAAGCTTTATGCACCTCAGCCAAAGTCGGCCTTGCAACTTGCCACTGAGACGTACATGATCTGGGGTATCGTCGCGACACTGCTTATCCTCCTTATCTTCATCTTGAGTCTGCCTTGTGTCATTCGTCGAACAGGATATGAGTTCTTTCGAAAGGCTCATTATGTACTAGCGATGGTGTATATCGGTGCTTGCTATGCACACTGGGACAAGCTCTCTTGCTTTCTTTACTCATCTCTCATTCTCTGGGCCCTTGACCGCGCATTACGGCTTATCAGAAGTGCTTTTATTCATTATCAGTTTATTTCTGACGGCTCAATGGGTTTTAAGCAATCAATTCCAGCATAAAAAGTCCTTCCCTGATGCTAAGAACGGCGATGTCTTGAGACTAGACTTTCCACACCCTCAGGATCCGTGGAAGATCGGTGAACATTTTTATCTATGTTTCACTAAATGCAGCATTTGGCAATCTCATCCGTTTACACCTTTTAGTCTGCCAGTGGTGGTGGATGGAATGGTCAGACACTCATAGCGAAGTCGGGAGAGACGAGGAAACTTGCTGAACTGGCTCGTCGAGAATTGGCTACAGATACTACAGCGACAGCGACGACTCCTCTTATCCTTTCTGGGCCTTATGGAGAGTCGATTGCAAGAGACTTGACACCAGAAGTCAACTTGCTCTGTGTCGCGGGTGGTACAGGGATCACCTACGTTCTGCCAGTCTTGCTGAACATTCTATGGAGACCAGTACTTGAGACAAGGAAGGTTCAGCTAATTTGGGCCATCAGAATGCAAACCGATATGCAGTGGGTGCAAGACGAGCTCCAGGCTATTTGCAAAGCTAGCAAAACCCACGGTATCGAAGTTCTCATTTACGTCACACGGGAATCAGAATCCTCAACAGCTTCAGACAATGAGAGAGGAATCCCCAACGGGGCAAAGCTAGAAAAGGATGAGATTTCGTCGGTATCGATGTCCCTCAACTCTGACGACGTTGCCGATATACAGAGCAGCAGCAGCATCACCAAGACCTACAATCGCCAACCAGAATTGAGAAGGCTAGTCCCTTCATTCGTGGACAATACTATCAGGGGTCCAACTAAAGTCATTGCAAGTGGCCCAGGGAGTATGGTCAGTGACCTAAGATCCGCTGTGGCTGCTTGCAACTCTGGAGCGCATGTCTGGAGAGAGAATGAGAGATTTGATGTTTCTTTGGCGTGTGATAATAGATTAGAATATTAGTGTTGCTCAATCCACATCAGCACTTATCAAATGATACCAAGGATACTTGCAGTTTGAGAATAAACTATCTTAGTACGGGAAGCTTTCTTGCTGTCAAAATGAGGAACATAAAGATAACCAGACAATTCCCTTCTCTCAACTGTCGTTCGGACTTGCGCTGATCCTACATCCCAGCAACTAGTAGGGGACCGGAATGTAAAATGGCAAAGACTGTGACTCAGGACCTCACTGGCTGCCAAGGTTTCTGACTTTCACCAGTTTGAATGCAACAAATATGACGAAGGCGTGGCTCACCACAGCCCGATTGACACCAAAGCTGCCACCAAGATCAGGCCATTGAAGCGTTAGACCGCCGAGAGGAGGGCTTATCAAGTTGACTGACATCAAGATGACATAAGACCTGCTATGGATGCCCTTGGCGATAAGGCGTAAAATGTGTACAAGGCTTCACGTGACGTTTCGACAATGGATCAAACCTGTTCTTCTTTGCTCCAAGAGATAAACAATAAGTTCAACAATATTGTTCCTTCTTGGCTGGTTATGTTGCTCCTTCAAGCTGGGATTGCGAACTGAAAGGCGATCCTGGATGGATCTCTTAAGATGACGTACGGGTCACAATCACAGTCAATTGAGCTTAAGGCTGAGAACCTGACTTCCCAAAACCTTCACAATGTGGCTTTGATAACCACGCAAATTGTAAAGAATCATAAGAGAGATGTCGCTCGAGGTACTGTAAGTCACAAATGAGGATTTGGTTCTAATAGGTATGGCTACTGCCAAGTGTATGAAGAACGTCAGATCACCAAAGCACGCGTTATAAGTAGAGAGGATTGACACGTTACAAAATGCAAGTCGGTTCAAAGGGCTTGTGATTCTTAGAACAGAACAATTACCCTAGTTGATAGTGTACAATAGGTAAGTATCTCTTTACATCTAGATGCTTATCCAATCATAAATAGACTTAATTGTTGAATATGAGGCGTATGTAACCGCAACGAAGACGCACAAACACTCCCCGAAGGCTCCCTCGAACATGCGATTCTTACCTGGTTCATTGGACGCCAGGTTAAAGACTTGCCCTCTGAAATTACCAATGGTGGTATCTTGGAAATACTGAAGCGTATTCATCAGGGGAAACACAAGCAGGATGTACCAGGGCCGCCAGAACTGACAACTGCTACCATTCTTGTGGTCATGATTATTTGCTGCTCACTCGTCCTTATTGCTGCAGATTATACTTATTGATAGCTTTCTTGAACGCTCATATAAAGTAAAAGTATATCTCTTCAACCGCAACACTCTCTCACAATCGGTTTGCGTCTTCGAAGATGAACATTATGAGGGAGAAGGGTGAGCTCCAACACAAACATGGTCATCGGTCTGAGGGGGTGGGATTGATGCTAGAGGCAGGTCTCAAAGTGGGAAGAGATCTAGCTGAATAACTGGAAACGAGGACGAGAATAAACGGTCCAAGCTAGGGCCGTGGCTAGGTGTTGCCGACGATAATGAAAGGGATTGGCGGCGAGTAAATGGCCGAGCACAAGCCAAGAGATTGGAGGGCCTAACCAAGAACAAAATGAGAGCCGGATGGTACTCACTACTCTTACTGATGGGGCTATACGATATCTTGGCTAGTACACATATTTCCTGGTGCTGCTCACTTGTCTTCCCTCTGTCGCGCTCGACCATATTTGTCATGAAACTGCGGCCAAGGAGTCTTGGAGGATAACGATACTGCACATCGACTATTTGCATTTATTTCAATCTATTTCAATTAATTTTTACACATTACAGTATTAATATCAACCAAAAATGTGCCTGCTTACTTCCGATATCCTGTGTCATGAGCTGGCATATGTTAAAGCTTATCCTAAAGCCACTTCATCTAGTAATTTACCGCTCAATTAATGCCTATACCTTTCGACGTAAAATGGATCTCATATAGCATCTCGCGATAAGAAGTCAGAAGTTGAAAGTTGAAAATCGAGTTTCTTAGCAATCGGTTAGGAAGAAGATAATGAGTTGTTACGAGCCGTTCTGGATCTAGGTAAGGGTTATATCACAGAGTGTATCTTTCCAGCCCTGGCTATTTAAATCATATACTGAGTCTATATTAAATATTTACGACCTAAGATCATCTTATCTTTTGTAATATCTGTATATTGCCGGCTAGTAGGGGTTAATACACCTGATATGAATGACCAGCTTAATGCGAACATACTTCGTTAACGTAAAAGGTAGCCTGAAGCAATAGACTTATTTATTAAGGCTATGCTAAGAGCTATATTTATATTTAGCTTATACAGGCTTATATAATAAAAATTCTAAATTAAATAACTTAGTCAGCCTTGCCGCTAAATAGAAGACATTAAGTATCTTAACTACATAATATAATATAGAATTTTTAAACACTTGGCTAAATCCTCTTTCTTTAGCATAAACTGAAATTATCTATAGATATGTCTTAAGTCTTGTAATATCCGTGGCTTACTATAGATAGATCAACATAGTGTCACAGATAAGGATTCACAGCAGGGATTTACTACCCAGCTGCCAGGCAATTTATGAAGCTTGATCTCACGACAAAGCTCTGATCTAACGTTCCCTAGTCAGTCCGTCTACCGAGACTTTTCTTGTCAGTTTTCACATCCTCCAGCGAAAGACGAAGTTTATCAAAAATGTAACCTTCCACGTATCCATACTTCACCTGGAGATCATCCATAAAAGCATCCCAAGACATCCTATGCAAGCTGCAGAGATTATAGATAACAGGGGTGTCAAGTCTGTGTAGCCTGTCGTACCAGCAACATGGTCAAACAAGGGTTTCCGGACGGGTTCGGACCCGACCCGTGTAACAAGATAGTCCAGGGTAATGGTGTTGTGGCTGGCGCCTGCGTAATTCAGGAACACTGCTGCAATAATCCCAGTACGGTCACATTCAACTTACAGAGGCGTCGATTAGCCGCTGACAATGAAGATAGGGAACTATGGAAGACGAAGAAATTTGCGAGTACAATAAAATAAAAAGGGGTCTTCCGGCCGGTCTTTCACATGGAGAAGTATCAGCCTGAAGATTAGGTCCTTTGATTCCAGGAGATACATGTATGTCTTGCGATAACCCTCTTCGCCGGCACCGATGCTAAAGTCGTCGACATCCCAGTCCATAACATAATAGATGGTAGGTAGGCAAACGTTTTCGACGCCAGATTCCCGGATCTGGAGCCTTCGTTCGCCCAACTGTGGACCTCAGGTCGAACACCTGCTTGACACCAAGTGTCGTCGCGAGGGTGGCTATGCCGCTCTTGTCCAGGCCATCCAGCCCTCACGAGCGATTTGCGTAACTGGCTGCGGAAATAAGCTTATGGATTCTAGAGGCGCTAAAGGCTAGGATGCTGATAAAGACCAACTTTTTGGGATTGAAGTCAGGGCTGTTAGAAGTTGTATCAAAATGCTCTATCTTTTTATCTTAGTTTGTGGTCATCCTTAGTAGTTCAGCTTATAATTAATCTTAAACATTCTTATTCTTAGCTTAAAAATTGAGATATATAGACTTTATTTATAGGGGAAAACCTCAACGCGGCGAAAAACCCCTTGTTGTCTTAAGCCTAATCCCACGCTGTATAATAACACAAACCGTACCTCAACAATGAACCGACTTAATGTCGAGTTCCCAAGGCCCAATTATCTCTCTTCCTAAGTATCTATAATTGGGAAAGTATTCGGCTTACTTTGGCTGATGCAGGCATCGACCATTGCATGTACCTGAAGCACAGCACTTGCCTTCATTATCTGTACCTCTACCGCAGCACATATCATTGAAACTCCCAGAGTCACATTTTTCAGGGTTGGTGGCACATCCTTCTCCTGCACCCGTACCGCAGAAACATCTACCATCGTGACCTTTCACCCCAGGGGCGCAGCATGCGCGATTGTTAGGAAACTCGCCACATGGAGCGCATTCAGCAGCCTTGCACCTCCCGTCGATACAACTCAGATCGCGATCGAAGTCTTTGATATCACATCCAGCGAGACAGTCGCAGGGGGATTCCTTCTTGTTCGAGATAAGGCGGCAGAAGCCGTCAATGCAAGACACAGGCAGAGCGAAAACGTTTTTCCGGTCCGTTCTTTCCTTGTGGCACTCAGCAGCTGGGGGACGTGTACAGTCCTTGAAGGATTTACAGGTCTCTCCAACCTTGACACATGGGTAAATCGTTTCGCGACCTATTTTACGTGGTGGGAGGTCGCGAATCTCGGGGGTGACGTTGGGTGTTTTGCAATTTGCAGGAAAATAAGGTGGATCTGCACGGCTGATTGCTTGGGCAATGCCAGCAAACGCGACAGCGAGGATACTTTTGTTGATAAGCATTATGAAGAGAAAGACAAGATGTATTAAGCTTATGAAAGCCTGATCGGCGTGACTTATATCAGGGAATAAAAGGCTTTATTGCTGTAACAGAAGGTAAATTAGAAAAAACTTAAAGTTGGACTGTTTAAAAACTTAAATATTATTATCTTTCTAAAGCCTGTAATTCATTAAGTTTACTTAGTTATCGGTCCGAAATTTTCTTACAAGGCCTTTTGACTTATTAGTTAATACATACTCTATATTTCTCCCAAGCCGTGTTTCACTTCAGCTTTCTTTGATTCCTGCCAATCACGCACCACGTTGGCGCGGCTGAAATGGGACAGCAGCAGCATCAAGTGATCGGCTGAAACAAATATTCCCTCTAGGCCGTCCCACTAAGACGCGGCTCGAGTCGGGCCTTTTCAACTTCTTTTCCGTCCCGCCTTGACAAGTTGTCCAGTTGTCACCGCCCTACAGATGATCGCCGTGCATACTTCTAGGATAGGCTCTACACAGAAAGCCAATTGAATCAGCACCAAGAGCTTAGGTTGTTTCGGAAGTCGGCACTTGTCTGTCTCAGTTTAAGACTGGTCCTGTGGCTACTGCCTTGACAGCCGAGTGCGGAGAGCCGGGGGATCATCGCCGTGAGAATTTGTATGTCACTATGTCTCAGGTGCACTCAGTAAGTTGCAGGCAGAAGCACCACTACTTCAGCTGTGGCTTACGGTACACCAGGATTATGATGAGCTTACTTATTGACTGAGGTAAAAAGGAAAGACAGCCGTGATGAAATCGCCGATGCTCATACGCCGAAAGGCAATGGTATATGGGCACGGCTCGTTTGCATCCATCTGCTGATTCTGTAATCTCCGGATGCTTACGGACCTTGTGCTGCAAAGCTACATTCCTATGATATTAACGTGCACTACGAATCGTTGCTGATTGGCTCCTCTGTCCTGAATGTTTGAGTACACTGATTTGTCGTAGAGTGCATCTAATTGGCTGGGAGAAAGGTCGGGAATTTTGCGATGAGGGTGTTTCCCTTTGTTCCTGCCACCGAGATTCCACTTCCAGCGCTTTTGGTATCGAGAGTGCAAGTTGGGCTTCCGTAGTTACTCCATAAAGTCCTCCATAGGACCAAGCATAAGGATTATAATTGAGGCAACCAAGAAACCGTCCTGGAGCGTATCAGGGAACGGTCTCCACGTTGTTGTGGAGGAGCATGGCCATGAAGGAAATGATAGATAAGCCCCTGGCGATCCAGAAGGGCTTAACATTGAACAGACGAAGAACATGGTGGCGGCCATGATTCCAGGGCAAGCTCATTCAAGTTTCAATCCACCTGTCATCCCCCATATGCTGGAAACCTGGAATTTAACCCTACGGCCAGTGATCAGCTACGTATTCAAGCATCAACCATGGTATCAATACACTTAGGTTTGGACTCGTCAAGTAAGCTTGTATGCTAGTCGAAAGCACTACACTTGGCGCATTCACAGATCTCGATGTAGGATGTTGGGTCTTTTCGATCTGAGGAAATCGAGCCTTGAAGTTTCTTGCTTTGGTCTCAACATATATCCTCCTACAAACATGCAGCAAGGTGATGGCATTTTCTTAAACTATTGAATCCAACGTCTTGGCCGCATAGTCAATCCTGAGGTTATGTGACGCGCAATGACCTTAGGCGTTGCGTGTAAATAATATCGTCCGGGCATTAAGTATAAAGTCAACAGAAGATTGAACCTGGCGGCATCTATCTCATTTTCTCCCTCGCAGCTTCCATGCTATCTTGAATAAGTCTTCCCCCAATTTTCAAGTCAATTGAACAGCAATTCTTACGGAGCTGTTGGTTCGCAATAAGCTCACTACCCGGTCAATAATGTCCCGGGCCGAGGGGCCGTACTGAACCCGGCCTGCTCTGAATCCGACAGCCGGAATTCATCTCGGGAGCCCAGGAAAAGAGCCACCGATAAGACAGAGTACCAAGGATGGCGCTATTAATTATATCTCTCACGCCAATTTACATACTAGATTTAGGGTAACAACAGGTATTGCCGATTATCGTCAGGTTGACCAATACGTACGTCTATGCTCACTCATGGTTAGTTGAGTGTCTTGTGAAATCACCGCTTGAAGCGATTTACTTACTGGAGATACTGTGTAAGTGCACCTTGCGGAGGAATGAATCGTAGAACAGATCGTATTTGATGGTGGAGTATTGGCTGGAATGTTGTTAAGCCTTTGAAGTGGTGTTCCCACTTCATTCCGTAAAATGACCAGCTCTTCTTACGATGGCACATTGTGAACTTACTGTGGCTCGTGGTGGCTGACTGACTGTGGCAGCAATGTCTCTGATTCCCCACATAACAATACAGCCTCAACCAACCATCATGAGCAATGCGTGACACGAGCTTACGCTGTGCAACAATAACAATGAAAAGTTTTCTCGGCAGCCTGACCATTTCATGTCTCTTCTCCCCGCTCTCATCACCTCAAATTCACTTCATCTATTTGTGTCCGTCCTGCACTCTACTTACCCTTGCGTTCACCAATGCCCCTTCTCTATGGCTGTTCTCCCCGGCGTTCCTGGCATTGATGTCAGGATTGTCGTCAATGGCCTTCCCACTGAGGAGTGGCCGTTTGGAGAGAACAAAAAGAGAAAAGTTGACGAGGAGGATGTAAAAACGAACGAGCACGAACTCGGCCACGTTGGATCGAAAGACCCTCAGCTTCCTACCAGCAGCAATTATATCCAGTCAAAGTCGGGCTGCCAATTCTGGGTCCGCGCGACTCTGAGCGATGATTTCGAAACCGGCAAGCTGCCTCCTGAGGCTGACGGAATTGCTTTTCATATCTATATTGACGGGGTAATCTTTGGCACCGGTTTCATCCCTCTCGGGACTCGTTTGACCCGAAACTGGGGTTGTGCGTTCGTCAAGTCAGATGATGGCACGATGAAGCGCCAATATCCGGTGTTCTCGGACATTGTTTCCGGTTCGTACATGGACCGAATAACTTCAACTCGTATACTAACTTGCTCTCAGTGGAAGACACAGACAATTACAAGATCAGGGCAGACATGGCTCGTGTGAAAGAAATGGGAACTATCCACATTTGGGTTTCAGCTGTCAAGTTGAATCAACCGGGCATCCTCGCTGCACGAACTCGTGACCGCCCTGACATGGAAATGGCTTATAAGGCCACCATATTGCACGGCGAGGGTTTAACTCATGGGACTACGTAGGTTAAGACACACTTGATAATATGCAAAGTCTGACAAGAACAGGTACAAGGATGAGGATATTAAGGACTCTGACAATCAGAGGGCAGCATACTCACCTAGCCTCCTCGGCAGACTAGGCAACTTCATCTTCAGATACAGTGCCAATCGTAAGTACAAGAGCAGGATGATTCAAAACAGGATTACTTACACAACTTAGCCCCCGGAAAAGTAAAGAAGGGTGAACCGGAGTCATGCATCCCGACAAAGAGGAAGTATGAGGAGGGGAAGATGCCAGACGGCAGATCTGTGCTGGATCTCACTGGCGACGATGACGAATGAGCCACGCGTTGAGGAGAGATGATGTCGCTTTGGATATGATCGATGTTTGGCAGAGGAAAAAGAAAACAGAAAATGATTCGGCGTTGAAGACCCCATGTCTTGGAAAATAACTGAAGCAGAGCAACATTGCTGGCTACTACATAACCTTACTTTCTCACCACATATTCAATAACAGTATTATTATTTGGCTATGAAATTCTTTGCAGAGATGGTGACGTATGTGATCTGAGGTTGACATGCCGAAAGCAGAGTTTCTGCTTTTAATGGATCAGGAACTTGCGATGTTGGATATGATGGTCACATGGTGTCGCTCCATCTTGACCATGAGAGGTATTTTGCAACGAGGTCAAGCGATACGGTTGATATCCTCCTTTTGTTAAGCCACAAATGAAATGAGTCTCTCGAATAGGTACAGGTGTTCCTCAAAGGCCGCGATAACATCACTCAGATCGAAAACTAACATACTGACCAACCAAATAGGACGCGATCCTTCCTGGCCGAGTCAGTGGCTACTGTGGACTGCATTCTTCACTACCAATGAGGAAAAAGGTGATAACGAACTTCACTAGATGGCGCGTTACCTAGAGAGAGTTTAGGACTATGTACGCCACTGTTGGTAAGAATGCCACCATTCTGTTCAAGAGAATGTGCGGGGGACTACAGCTACCCTCTGTCCCGCAGCCGGAACTCCACCATCTCTTAAATGAAAACACAACCAACAGCAGGGCTCACCAGCAGCCACCTTGTATTCCTAATGTAATAGCCTTGGACCGGCAACTATTTCAAAAGCTTAGGAGGAGTGCTTGTTAGTGCAGATTGGTACAAAAGGTCTCAATCTGTGCAGTTGAAGTTCTTCAAAATGGGACGCCCTAGCCATTGTCTCAATCCCGTGTCATCTTCTGCGTTTGACATGCTGGCGGACTCGCCTATTTCATTGGACTCAATGCCTTCACCGCACCCAGTATTCTCATCCTCTGTGGACTTTTCAGCAACAATTTAATTGTGGATATGGTCTGCAATGCAATTCAGAGGGTGATGTAGTTATTCCTGAAGTCAGAAGGCAATGGCAATGCACAGAGCGATTTGTTCAGCCTCAAGAATGACTATTGTTGTGTGGGAAAAACAAGGGGCAAGTAGCAGCTTTATTTGGCAAACTTGAGAGCTGAAACAGCCGTGGTCTGCCTTTGCAATGAAAGCTTATTGATTTCACAAACCGGGAGAATGAGTGTCTTATTAGTTAGTCGTACGGTGCTGAAGTGATATCTGGGTACAGGTTGATTCAGTGCC
The DNA here is from genome assembly GCA_001262555.1 of Fusarium nygamai. Lineage (NCBI taxonomy): Eukaryota > Fungi > Ascomycota > Sordariomycetes > Hypocreales > Nectriaceae > Fusarium > Fusarium nygamai. The sequence goes on along the minus strand of LBNR01000024.1, from coordinate 32,541 downwards.
GGACAATGGGGACTTATCTTGATATATGTAGTAAATACCAAGTCCATGCAGCTCACACTAACTTCTATGTAGTTTATACTACCTCCGTGTAGTCTAAACTAGCACCAAGTTCTCTGTGCTGGTCCAAGCTCTCAGCCATAAGTGTCAACAGCAAAAACCATTCGTAAATGCGGTTTAAACTAGCTTATGTGTAGTCTATACTACAGATATGTCGTCTAGATAAGTGCACGCACTCTTTACTGCATATTGATCATACTAGATCGAATCATACAGAAGTGTAGGTCAATCGAGAAAGCTGACGGCAGGACGATGATATCCAAATTCGACCGACCGTTATCCCATTGACCTTGCGTGGCATCCTGGCGATATTGCGACAAATAACGACGAGCAAGGTCACCACCAATTTCCACATCCTTCAGTTTCTGATCACCTGCCTGATGGACAGCATGTGCCACTTGTGTCACGGGCCAGGTCGACTAGGGTAAGCGATATCGTGGCAACAGAGGCTGGGCCGTCGATGCGTTTTTTTTTTTTTTTGTTGTTGCTCAATCAGATGGATTTTCCATTGCACCATTCAGCTCAAGTTCCTGTTATTCAAATTTTCCTTGCAAATCTTGAAACTTATCATCTGCCAAGATCGTGTTTTTGCTCAACATTTTGACCGATCTTAGTGACAACAAATGGGTCCAGATGATAGTGGTTTCTGCGCTATGGGTCAGCTGTGAACGGGCCACAAGGAGAGTCAAATGGGCTTGTGGCCCGTGCAGGAGTGAACAGAGATAACTCCGGTAATTAGTTTGTAGTTATATTTCGCAGCTATTTTCATGACTGGCCGAGGTCCATCTCGCCCCAGATCGTGGTGCCATCTAAATCGAAGGTCTTGATGTAAAGCCTTCTCAGATCGTCGAGAGTAGCTAATAAATTTAGCAGTAATACCTTATTAGGGCTTATAAGGGTAATTGCCAATCTCTCTTAGCGAGCGAGGACTTTTAAGCCCAACCTCCGTATTGACGGCAACTCTGACACGACCCCGACCAGGCCAGCAAGCAGAAAGTGGCAACGCAATAGTGATGCCACAACAGCACCTCTAGCAAAGGCTGCTCGCTGGAAAGACTGCACGGCTGGCACCCCAATGGAGCGCTTGGATATTCAAGAGATACTGGACGGGGTTGGTTGAAGGCCTTGGAGTATTTATACACTTATTGGGGATTTATGTCCTGGCAAGAGGTAACTGTCGGGTCATGATGGATATTGGCTGCTTCTTAGATGTCTTTATGAATATTAATGATAGAGTACTAGATCAATGGGGGAAGCCATTTTGTATTTGAAGCTGTTGTGGAACATTCTTCTGAGCGTGTTATGCAATCCCATCCATGATGAGATGGATTATTGCCCGTAATGCTCCTCACAAACAATCGACCATTGACTCCACAGTCGACCCTGTACTTGAGCGTTTTCAGTCTTATCTTATCAGCACCTACAGGGCTAGCAGGGCCATTAATCTAAAAATAAACAGAGGCGTGGGGCAAGACCATCTTAAGATGAGTTCAGGTTGGCTACCAAGACGATGCAAAGGCCAGAAAATCTCATGATATTATAATTTACATACAATTTATCAGAGGGTTTGATTGCAGATCTTTGCTGGCAATTTTCTTTTTATTGCATATGGTATGTGTTTGCTGTTACTGTCCTGCATTGCCTTAAGGTCAATGACAACCCGTCATCTTAAGATACGGTACTTCAACACTCACGACTCCAGCCTCACAAGCCACACATGCGCCACATCTTAACCTCGATCTTGCCCACGTCAGAAATAAAAGCAGCTGCATCCGCCCTTGAGATCTTTTGTTCAAGACATGAATATTTGTTGGCTGGTGGCCAACCTTATTGGGCTCAAACCATTGCGATATGAATTATTGTCGAATAGCTTCGACTTTTACTGGGAGTATTATAGATACATACGCCATCGGCTCTGACGAATAGCATGCCATGCCATGCCATATCCACCATGGTATCAATCGCCTATCCTTCTCGCAGCAACGGTGAAACAAGCCTTTGCTGGTATTAACAGCTGGGTCATTCGAATTAAGTGGCTCTATAATGCAGCACTAACTGGCAATAGTTGAACTATGTAAACTTGAGTTGCTATAAAATCTTTATGTCTGTGAATGCAATGCCATTTACTATCGTGAGTCGCGCAAGAGGAGTCATCTGTGCTGTTTTCCTCTACACTAGCTGCTTAGTTTGTTTGAAGGATAATGTTACCTTATGAGCTATGATGAAGAAGTCTTTTAACAGTCCTTGCTATTATAATTATATAATTGAAGGACTTGTGATTTTTTTAAGGTACTAGCAGTCTCTAAAGTAACTATACTAGCTTAATAAAAAACCAGAATAATATCACTAGCATTTACTTCCAGCCTATTCTTCCTGGTTACCTTATTATTAGGGTATTTTAAGCAGAAAATGCAGCTTCCTATTAGTCTACCCTTATAGTATGTAGTGGCTATATAGCAGAGCCTCTATGTAGACGGGACTCTTTGTTTAATAACTGCAGCGGTCTTGTTTTGTCTTGCGAGATCTGTTTTATGCTGCAGCCAATATTGCAGCTATATGTTACGTTAGAGATCTGGATATCCCCCAGGCTGGCGATTAATTGGCAACTTGCTAAAAGTTACTGCTTTAAAATATCTAACCCAATCCCGTAAGACCGGGAAATCAACAGCACTGCCGCGCATGGTTGCATAAATGTAATGCTACTTTACGTGCCTATTGGAGATAAAGGTGTCATCAACTAGAGGACGCGCCGATGGACTGAAAGGCTGCTCTCGTGTCTATGGTATCAGATGCCTTGATGTAGTTTCCGAGGAGCGGAGATCCGGATATCGGCCGTGACCAAGGAAATCTACTTTCCGAGAGTCACCATGAGCTTACTACAGTGTATACTGAAACGCTTGGTTGCGAGACCCCTGAAATGGATGTTTTGAGAATTTTATCTAGGCTGGGAGGTACAGGGACTACATTGATGGGGACACTGGAACGCACTAACCGCTTTTCGTCGCTTATATATCCTCAAAATGATGTGTCTCAAGGACTTGCTGGCGAGTCATGAATTCTGTCTGCTGAATGGCTTACTCCTGTCACTCTCAAGAGCCCCTGGCTTTTAGACTCCCTGCCCCGTATCTTGCCTCTGTGTAGCGCCTTAACTATTCCGGGCCCAAATGGAATGGAACTTACACTAGGCTCTGGCAAGAAGCTTCTGAAATCTAGTGGTTACCTTCCTATTCTCGAAATGTTTGCACTTTGCGGTGAACATGACCTAGGTGTGACATGTTTTTCCCATGAAAAGATCACAGCCTCAGTGACCTTGATCTTAGCTTCCCTAGCTACACACAAGCAGCACATGATAGAACTGTCTTGTTGGTTGCCCAAGCCTCCTCCTTCGCAGCTATCGAGATATTGCTGAAACCAAGTCACGTATTTCTGAAGAGTTCGATGAACACCTTGCTGTTCGTTTACTCCCATGAAGTCGACCAAGCCGCCTTAAGATGCGGGTTGTCTTAGCAAGTTATCAAGAGTAAACCAGAAAGTTTTGGAAGGCGCTAGATCAAATGGTCCTCTATGTCGCCATCATCGCTGGCTTCATCGAGTATGCTCATCTCCGTGCTCGGAATTCCGAGACAGCAGAATGCGGGAAAGGATCTACTACACGACTAGAAGACTCTCAGGTTCAAGTTCTAGAGATCTCACCTATCTGGTTGTAGAGAGCCTTTGAAACAAATCGTGAGTGGCATGGCCTGGGTGTCGAGACGCAAGAGCTTTAGTCTGCACTTGAGCACGATCAATGATCAAGACCGAATATAGTCTTATGACAGTATTTGTACCCTTTAAATATTCAAAGAGGCAATCGCAGAACTTGGGAATGATTCTGTCCTCATGCCAGCGGCAGATAGTGTTGCTTCAATAGAGCACGAGTACGGTCTTCAAAACGGCAGGTTGCTTATCCTATGAATAGTCACGGATTATCATCTAACATCTATCATCAGTATCTTCATCAGTATTGGACAGTGCTACAACCCTTGTTGAGTAGTAGTGCCTTTCCAAATACGCATCTACTACTGTCGAAATTCGCGTGTATATCATAATGGATCTCAATCCACGCAGAGTCCAGAGGCGTCAGATAGAACTGTATCTCCTTTCATCAGGTTTTAGACTCAACATTATTACTAAAGTTTAAGGAATAAGCAAGAATATGATAGTATGTAAGATACACGGCTTGTGCTATAAACAGGTCTTTTTGCAATGCTTTGGAAGCTTTGGGAAGCAGATTTTCAATCCAGTCTGGGCCTTGGCGTCGGTGTGATCTCAAATACTCTCTGCGGCTTATTCTATGCAGAGTTTCGACCATATCTCCTCTTCGATACCCTAGGTGCATTGACTAAGCCAACATGCTCAGCAGTTGTCAGCACGATATAGCTAAGCACAACAGGCACCCAGCCTTTGTGATCATTGAAATCGTCTACATCCATCTGAAGCATCCAGGACAGGTGGTTATATTATGTCAGTGGTCTCAGCCAGATCACTCAGTTATTACATTAGCAAGCTATTTCTTTTCACGAATGATAAGGCTTGTACGCATGGGTCGCTCGCTGTGAGCATTAGCTATGAAGTCTATCAACTCAAAATAAAATAAGGCTAGACAACACATCACGTTCAGCTGTCTGCTCTATCGCTACAGGTAAAATGAACACGTGCCATTTGTCATAAGATTTCTGTTACAAACAAACTGACTGCCCAGCTTCATACCGAGAGATGAATTGGCCATGATGTGGCTTTGCACGATGCAAAGCTAACCCTGTATGAGGCCGCCTCCTGTGATGAAGCTCAGTCATCCCAAGAGCAAGTTGGGAGGCTCTCTTCACTTCATACGCTGCCACGTTAGGGAAGAGAAACGTAATGGTAATAGTGCCAGCCATCTATAGTAGTCTGTCTTCCCACCAGTTGGGGGCATCGGCAATAGTGCGACAGTCCATCGTGATTATTCATTGGAGAACACCGAGGCTGGCGACTGAAACAGAACCAAACCTCGCTGGGTAGACTCAGCTTAAATACGTTTTTTCCTCTGTAGGTAATCTTGGCAATTCATGCTGTCAAAGTAACTATGTCGCTGGGGATACTCGCCAAGCCTGCTGTGACTCTATGATGAGAATTGCCTTTCTAAGATCACACTGTGGTCCAGTCCCGAGCAACTCAGAGTCCTTTTGGTGAGTAAATCATCGGAAGCCATTTACCAGCACCAAAGTATACAAAGATCTGCTGTAAGTTCTGGAAGCATAGAGACTCTCCTTTTTCTTCTCTCTGAATCTACCACTGCAGCCCTCTTCCTATCAATAGTGCCCATTCATCTTTCATATCTTGATTCATCGTCCGCACTTGGTCCTGGACAAAAGGTTTTTGAGCGAGCATGCACTGCATTCCTCACTGATCAGGATAGATCTCCTGAATAAAACCACTGCCATCGACAACCACATAGAGAAGACACACTTCAATTCACATTCAAAGCTTCTGCAAGATGCCTCGCCGCTTTGCTGCATCTCCAATAACTCCAACCAATTCTACCACGTCTTGTGCCGTACCAACTCCTGCTAGGGTAATGCTTTACAGCAGACCGGAATCTAGATGTCTCTTTACAAGTAAAAGTCTATCGATAACTACATTCCCATTTGCGGTTGTGTCTCTACGGACATTTCCACGAACTACAGATGCCAAATAACCATAGGAAATGCTTGTCCAAGAATTATATTCCGCTCTTAGGTATTGGAACCCAAGTCACAGTTTCTACATCGGGGCCTTGCTCCTGATCAGTAGTGATTATTATATACGGAGCGAATATAAAAGGCTATATACTAAAAGCCGTACATATAAGCATTTTGCGTTGTTAGACACTGAACTGGGAAGATATCTTGCACTATGATGTATATCGTCATTCTATAAGCTCATCTTGAGCCTACTGAAGGTAGAAACGCAACCACTCCTCTTATTACTGAGTAGCATATATGAGTTCTTCAAAAGCGTCTAGATGCTAGTGTCTTCTGACTATCCAACTTCCGGCTTTATAGGATAAGATACTGTATCCTCTGTTCCTTGGAGCGATATATAAACGCGGAACAATATATAAGACAGTATTACATTTGAAATGCATATTCTCGCTTCAAACAAAACATATCCACTATAAGTCTTTTCAGACTCCTGGTAATATCCTGCTCCACCATCCTTTTATCATAAAACGTCCCCCAAGCTTACAATATTTCACGTCATTATGCCCCTTCTCCCTCCATTTCTTACCGCTCCGGACCAGAAGCGTAGAGGCTGGCCACCAACTTATAGCTCTTTCGGACCGAATCCCCAACCTCTATGTTAAGAGAAGTGCGGCTCACCTTATAATCTTAGAGAGAATGAAGCGCCGGCAGTGGGGTAGATGTCGCGAGCTTAGGTTAACAGTGCCACCGTACAAATACTTACGCCAGTAAAAACACTAGATATCATCGGTTTGATCTGCCAGTGATCCTCTTGGCGTACTTGTCTTATGTGATTTCCTTCATTGGGTTCCCCTTCGTAGTAAGGGGCCATAATCGGAATACCTATGATTGGGAACAGAGAGCTCTTCAAATCAAGTGTGCAACCGGTAAAGGGGGCATCGCTATTAACATCGAAACTTCCTTGTCCGCCGAGGCATGCTAACGGAACTAACGTATATCTTCATATCTTTATTACGTGAATGGAGTTTCTTCTCGATGATTTGGATGTCGCGTTCCAGCGGTGACTATACACGAGGAGACAGACGCGTTTTCACAAATCTGCCTTGGGATTATCAGACGTGAGCTTCAGGCTATCATTGACTAAGGTACGATGGCCTTGAGCCTGCGGACACCCACGAAGTTCGCTCTTCCACAAGGTAGGATGCTGTGCTCTGTTTCTTGCGCTCTACATCTGGGATAATGAAGACCTAAGGGACCCATCATGTAACCTGGAATCAAACCGATGAGTTTTGCTGAAGCTTCTGAAGCGCGCAATTGTAAGGCTTAAGCTTAACACTGGGCTCAACACTGAGGCTACAGGATTTTGAGTAACCCAGCTGATGAGACTTTCACCTCTCAAAGTATATACAAGCTATTGAGAGGTGTAATTGGCAGTTCTTAAATAACTAAACAAGTGTTGTTCCGGGCGATTTGATCAAGAAATGTGACGTTGTGGTTAATTATGAAAGATCCACCACATCGCCACTAACAGTTCCCAGCATGCGCTAGAGCGCAGATTGACTAGTATACTCTAGACCTCCAGCAAAACACCATAGCCGGTTCTTGCTGGCAGTAGAGTGAGACTCTGTATAGTATCTCGAGTAGAATCGATGTCGACAACCCAAGATTTAGGCTAGAGTCTGTGTCGATTGTTGGTGCTACTATAGAGGACCATACTTATTTCTTTGGGCAAATCCGAGCTCCAATGCACAAATGGAACAGATTGCCGGGCCTGCTCATAGGTATTGGCGAACACTTTGGTGGTGCTGGCGTGTTAGTGGCGATAAGCACTGTTCTCCAGGATGAAACTCAGCATTGATCAGTATCACCACGATCACGGTTCATGCGAGGTTAATAACTTCCAGATACCAAGTGTAAGGGACATGTATTATCTAGCATCTGTCCAAGATGTAATCAATCCAGAAGACATCTATCTCCAACCTCCACAAGCTAGTCTCTCAGTCTAGAACTCTAGAACTCTATCGTTTACATGTCCAACGTCTACAAGACATCGTGATCCATCACTGCCACACAAGGCATCATCATAACCAGATCCAGTAGCGTCCCGTCAAAACTTGGTATCTAAGGTTTACTGTCTTCCTCGCTTCGAGCCGGAGCGGCGCTTTGGGACATGGAGATCGGCGCCACTGTCGGGGGGCGCAGCTCGCTTCAACGCTGAGCGTGTCAAGACATTGGGGCGACCCTTGATGTCGTCTTCGACAGGGTGGGAGACGGAGCGGTCGCTCTTGGTAGCCTTCTTCGGGGCCTCTTCTTGTTCACCATCAGTGGACAATTGTTCAATGTCGCTGGAGCTAGAAAGCCGGACTTCAATTGAGTCGCTCTCACTTTGTTCCGCATGTTGAATCTTCCTTTTCCGAAGCTCCTCCATCTCGTTCACAAAGTCACAGAGTTCGTCGTATCGGATTGCAATTGGCAGGTCCACGACATTGGCGAGAAGGTCCTTCTTAGCGGCCAGGTCGTGCAGGGTGAGGACAAGCTCATGGTCTGGGTTCAACGGCTGACGGTGGGCATCGCGAAAAGGCTGGAGACTAATTAGCGGGGATATTGTGGAATATACGAGCAGACTTACCATTGCATTGACATCTTGCTTGACTTTCAAGATGGATCCGGGTCCATTTGGCTTTGGAGTCAAGTTGGCCTTCTAAACCGATACAGTTGACTGCTTGTCCTTATTGATGTCAAAGCCAATGACAGCCTTGATACCGCCTTTGCTGCCACCGATGTAGGCCTTAGCAAGTTTCTTTAGCTCTTTGGCTTGTTGGCTGTAGGCGACTTCAATAACGACGCCAGAGTCATTCGATCCGAGATGGCGGTACTGAAGGTCCGGTGACTTCTGCTCTTTCTTGTCGACATCATCGCCCGAATTGGCGGATTGTCTTTGGTTGTCCAGACTAATGTCTGTAGACAGAATCGATCTGATGTTTGCGACAAACTTGGCTGTGTCTGTGTCGCCAGCCTTAAGAGACCAGAGTTTTGCGAGAACGGCCGTGTTGAACGATCCAGCGAAACTATCGTGGACGAATGAGGGCATTCGGATGGTAATGTTGCCTTTAAACGGGTTATAGTCAAAACGACGGAATGTCGCTTCGATCTCTTCTCGAGCACGCTTAAACTCTTCCCAGCTGAGTGGGACAGTCTTGTGATAATCCTCGTCGGGGTACAGAGGTCTAGCTTCAAGTTCACTCAAAACTTCGACCAGGACTCGCGGGAGAGCGACAGCAGCAGGACGAGCGCGCCCGAGAGAATCGGGAGGGGAGGGGAGGGGAGCTTCGGTCGGGGAGACTTTGCGAGAGGCCGTAAGAGACTTGTCGAGGGACGGCGCGCGAGGAGAAGAGGAGTCGGGGGATTGTTTATTGTGTTCAGCCATGACTGCAGAGGAAGAAGAGAAGAGAGCGAAATGAAAATTGAGAGCGGAGGGGAATTTTCTGTTGTTGTTGTTGTTTTTTTGGTGTGGGTGGGGATGCTTGTGTTACACAACGCGTCATTCACCACGAAGCTCTTATCTTATCAGCCAAGTTCCCACTGGCAGACGCGGGATCACGTGCCTTCGCGGCTTGGATGAGGGTCTGGCTGTGAATGAAGTCCTGGAAATTGAGAGGCTTGGCTTGGGTAGAAGCGTTTGTATGGGGACCTGTATTGAAGATAATAAGGCATCGCAATTGATTATTGTCTCTGAGGGAGGGAAATGAGAAAGCTGCTCTGAATGTAGCTTAGGGAATTCTCAGCAGTTGTAGAACCTAAGAATAGTGCATCTGCATATCAGCGTAATGATCACAGACCTTACAGAAAGGTCTGAAGCTGGAGTCAGTAGTCCAAAGTCAATCTGGGCGATCAAGGGTGAGTAATTCTCACAGTACAACCTGGCGCCTTGACAGCCGTGGGCTACTCATGAGATCTGGCTCAAGATATAGAAGCTCGGCCCTTGAACCTGCTCGACACTGCAGCTTCCGCTGTTGATTCTCTATCGATGCACCTAGCCCCAAGCTAAATCCTTCAATTTCTTTGACCCTTCTGTTCTCTTGTAATGTTTATTCTTGTTTTCCTTGCGATATTGTGCTTGAAGTACTTGGTATTTAATGAAGTCTGGCCGGCACTGTCAGTGTTCAGCATCAGCATATAGACAACACACTGTGATTGAATTTTTTGATGCTAACTCTGCTGTGCGGAAGTGAATGATTCAGGAAAATTTAATATCATCTGAGTCAATTAATCTAGATCTAAGTCTTCCCCCTTAAGAGCACACAATGCTATTAGTTGTCGAAAGGGTGTTCTATTGCCCCATGATGTCGCACACCGAGATTCATCTTGTAGTGGAGGTCCCAAGACTCACAGAAATGGTAGGCAAATAAAACCTGCGCGCCTGTCACTATATTGTTAAATCTCATTTTAATTGACAAGAATATTAATTATTCATTTCTTTTAAGCATTATGAACAGACAATGCTTTCTGCTGACTTTGATCTTTAGCTGAATATGGACATGAACAGAGGTTAGCAAGCTACCCTGAACCTGTCGCAACTAAAGGAAATGAAATGAAATGAAAGAGAATTCACGCCAATTCCGGCTTATCGATAGCTTGTCGGTTGGCGCTAGGCTGATATGGCAATCAGCTTCACCAATTCAATCAGTTCCAGCACTCAGCTCAATTTTCATCGCGGTCATGATTAAAATAAGAGCATGCAAATCGAATCAATCCACAACAATTAGTTCCAGCATCGCAATCAATCTAACATGAGAAACAATCTGTCATTACGCAGGATAGTACAATGATGGTTATGACATCAATTGGGTGGGCAGAGACCCCAGGTTAGCGCAAATAGCCAATAATAAGCTCCATTTCACGACAGACGGTCTTAATCAATTGAGAAGACCGTGTTGCGTTGGTCAGAAAACTTACAACTTAAATAGGTAATAAATGCAAACTTGCCACAGCGCAAAAGATCTTACCGTTATTTTCATCACTTCAATTAACATCATGAAATCTCTCTCCCTATACGGCTTCCTGGGTTTCCCGCGACTCCGCGATACAGCCGCGAGAAGCTTGATCAGAGATTAAAAGACCGTCGGCCACGCAGAGATTGTCAAGAGGATATTTTGGTCCTCGGGACAGCTGCATCAGCTAATTTTCCGCGAGCTTAACCCAGTGAGTCTCCAGCTGCTTATTTCAATAGGTAGGCAAATTTGCGGAATTTCAAGAAGTGTTTGGGCCGGCGCCATGCGTAATGGCTGAGACAATATGAGTTGACTGACGAGTCACATACGGAAATTGGCATGATGGCACCAACAAGGGTATCGGAGCTGGTTGACCATCAGAAAGACGACAAGCACTATCATGCATGTTTGGTGTTCAGACGGGTCTTCTTTAATCAACGATTTCCCTGCCTCGGTATGCCACTCTCGCATTCACACTAACCCTGTCACCTAGTTTGTGTAATGATTGTGAATTGACAACTTCTGAGGATTCAAGCAAGTCCCCATCCCCTTCAACACAGCCTTGCCACACCGACATTTGGCCGTCTCTCGATCCGCTACTTGGTGGGCTACACTAGGTCCACAATCAGGCTCTCGACCGAGCACCCACTATCAACGCTTCGGTCTCACGTAAAGCTCGTTCTCTTCGCTTTGACTGCTAATATTGATCCTCTTATGTTTGGTTACGATTTGATCATTGTCAGTGCCATCTCAGCGTTGCCGAAATTCCCGTGAGCATCATCATCATAACAGCGCATTTCATGTCATTTTCGGACCATATTGATGTGCTTTACAGACTCGACTTTGGAGACCAGGTAGGATCGACAGGAGCAGCAATCCTTCCTGCTACATGTTTAGGCCTATAGAATGGGCTTGTGTAGCCGGGAACTGCGGTTGGTGCCCTGTGCACGGGATGGTTCCAAGATCGATTCGGACGACGTGTCTCGTTCGCCCTCGGAGGATTGTTGGGGAAATGGTACAGCCTTCTCATATACCTGCGGCATGCCTGATGATATGGAAGCTCGCAGAGGGCTTTTCTTACTTGAAAAAAATTGTGATTGATATGGGATATGGCATGCTCATGTCCTCGTGTCAAACATACATCTCAAAGGTTATGCCCAAGAATGTTCGAGGTTTGCTTCTCGGCCTCTATGTTTTCGACGTAGTGAGTGGACCACAAACAGGTTCAAGCTTGAGTGAGAGTCCTATACTAACTGTAACAACTCAAGTCCCTAGGTCATCTTATTGCCGTCGCTGTCGTTTTACCCAATACCAGCGAGCCGAGCCCCAACGCGTATCGAATCCCCTTGGACAAAGCTATGCGTTCACGAAACAAGCTTGGGACTGGCAACGACGAGTCGATGCTTGAGAGAATCCAAACATCATTGGCCACAGAGGCTGTGACGGAGGATGCTGGTGAGTGCTCAGGCTACACGGACTGCTTCAAGGGAACAAACCTTTCACAAACTGCTATCATCGTCTGGTTGAACCTCATTCAGCAGTTTGTTGGCATGGCTCTTTGGACAAACGGGGCCTATTTCCTCACCATGGCTGGCATGTCTGCTCAGTACTCTAATAGACGTGTCCCCCTCGGTCTTGTAAAGTGCGATCCATACTTAAATCTACCCAAAACCTCACAATATCGCCACTCAGCACGAGGGTACTCCCTCCGCCCTCCTCCAGCGACTCCGCCTGCGGTAACCCCTCCTCGTCACCTACTAAACATTACCGAAGAGCTGCAAGAGAAGATCTGGAGGCTTGCCCTCTCCGAATTCACGATAAACCGCGCCGTCATCGAGATCCAGTCCAGCTATGATGAGTGGCGCAAGCCCGAGCCTGAGGATCCACCAGGTCTGAATGGCCTCGAGCCGCTGTACCAGGAGCGACTGATCTACGCTTGGCGACAGACCATCAGATCCCCACGACGACCAGTTGGACTTGATGTATGCAGAGACAGCCGAAGAATCATGCTCTCATTCTTTCGCGAGTTCCCACGGCGGTGTATTCGACAGCTCGTTCAAAACGATGAAGGCCAGGATCGCTTTCTGGATATCGATCCATCAGAGGGCAATCTGAACATCGACCTCTGCAATCCAGATACAGCCTTTACTCTTTGTTAATGTTAGCTCTGCAATGTTTCCCCTCAACCTGCGCAACACTTATGTTCCCGGCGTATCAGTCTAGGTCGAGCGGGTCGGTGGCGCAGGGCCTTCTCTAGCCTACGACCATCTCGCGCCGATCGTGGCCCCTCACTACACCCCCCGTCTACTACAAATTAACACTGTGTTTGCCTGGCGAAATTGCCAGCGCATATCTTATTGGCACTGCGAGTCGACAGTGCCTGTCGGTAGGCCCGTGGCCTGGACCAGGAGCGCTGGGCGCCTGGAGGCCCAACTTATTCAGCATTAGCAGTGTCTCTGCCATGGCCATGGCGAAATTCGAGTCGTGGCGGGAGAGCAATTTCGCGATCAGAACGTGACGACATTTGAGGAAAAGGCCATTGACAGCTATACGCCGCTTGTCCTATCGACTATCCCTATTTCATGCATGCAGATGCCCAAGGATGATAGAAGTTATGATATCATTTGCAGCTAGTCTTACAGATGAGCATAATTTATCCTTCAAGAACTATAACCATTATAGTCAAGTATCTTATTTAGGTATATTAGGCTCGCTTCTTTAAGTAACAGTTAAGACCTCTCTGACGAGGAAACCAGCTGCCAGTAACTACCCATGGTGCATCTGGATCCACTAATGAGATCTCGTACTTATTGATTAGCGTGGCTATAATCTTGTAAAGCTCGAGCTGAGCCAGGTGACGACCAATGCAGACTCGCGAGCCGCTACCAAACGTCAAGTCGGCGGCGTTGTAGAGTCGCATTCGCTTGTTGTATTCCTCCTCAGTCTCGCCTTCATTTTGAAGCCAGCGTTCAGGGCGATATGAGTCAGCATCAGGGCCATAAACGCCCTTGTTACGTCCGGCAACGTACGGGTTGATGCCTACCGCTGTCCCTTGGGGTACAAAGCTGCCGTCCGGAAGCTTCAGGCCGGACTCGGGGACGTAGCGTTCAAGTAGCATGCAGACACCTGGATGCATGCGCATTGCCTCACGGACACAAGCTTCAAGGTCTGTTGTCTGGTCAGCTGGGGGGCGGCCTTGGAACAAGGTATCCATATCCATAGATGACTCACAGGGTAATGCTCGTGCTGAGCTGAACGAGGCGACATTGTCGATACCGGCAGCCAGGATCTCCTTCTCAAGCTTGGAATAAGCACTAGGACTATGGAGAGTGTACCAGAAGAAGGCGCGTATGGTAATAGCAGTGGTATCAGCGCCTGCAAGGAGGTTGACCAGAAGATAACCCATGATAATACCATCATTGACTAGATCTGGGTTTGTGTTCTTTGATTCGATAAAGTGGTTCAGAAAGTCAGGAACCTTCGGGTCGAAGTTCTCATCCTTCCCTTGCAGACGAGAGATCAAATGTTCCAGCGAGATGCGAGTGATGTTAGCCAAGTTGGGAGGGCCGATTCGCATAATAGGGTTTTTGTCGAGAAGAAAGTCGAGGAAGGGCATCTGGCCGACAGCGGCGAAACTGAGACAGTTAGCAGACATGGTGAGAGCCAGGGATCTTGTTGGGCTGTCTTACTAGTCAAGGGCCTTATCGGCGATAGAAATGGTGTTGTCATAGTCGTACCCTTTATCCATGTACCCAAAACGCTGGCTAAAGGAAGCAGCACCATTTGCGTCCCACGAATCTGCAAGACTCCTAGTCAGCATCTTGAGTAGTCACTATAGGAAGTTGAGCTTACAAAAACCGATCCACTCGCCAAAGTCGAATCCTGTTGGCCCAGGACCGCTCATGAACCTCTCCTCAAGATGGTCACAAAATTCGCTGATCAAACCATCAAATAGAGGCTCAAGACCTAAAACTCTGCTCTGAGAGTAGTACTTGACAATAGGACGCTTCATGCGGGCATGCTCAGCCTGATCAGTGGTGCTGAACAGGTGATATGTGATCTTGCCATTGATGACAGCACTGTTGTTGTGATAAAATTCAGTCTACAGCAAGGCTAAAGTCAGTATACATGGAGAGTATATAGAAGGATAGAGCGGAGAGATAGATGTATAATACCTTCTTCCACTTGCCATCAGTACCATAGAGGGTATTGATTAGCTCGGGGATGTCAAGATCCAGAGTGTTAGGCCCAATACGAACAACAGGACCATATTGATCATGAAGTTCTTTGATCCTAATGTGGTAGCTACCCTTCCTCACAGTCCACAGGCGCCATAAGTTGGTCCAGCCTGTCTGACGTTAGCTTTACCAGCTGAGACGGGAAGGGCCTACGCTTACCAGCTATACGAGGTCCAGGATATTTTCGAAGTGGTGATGCAAAATAAGTCACAATCCACCATGTAGCTATACTCAATATGGGAACAAACACGAATGCAGCACTGATGCTCTTCCAGTCCGAGCGTTGGATCAGAGTGTGAAGATAAGAGGTACTATGAATTGAAGGCATCTTCAGAGGCAAGAGACAAGAGACCAACTTGCCAATGAAACATCGACTGGGTTTACCGGATTAGAAATAGGAGGACCAAGCCACATACATATACGGTCTGTGACTGCCTGTTTTGCCAGGGACTACTGTTGGCCTGAGACTGGTTACGCCAGGGTCCCTACAACCTCCCTGGGCCCAAACAC
Source organism: Fusarium nygamai (assembly GCA_001262555.1). Taxonomy (NCBI): domain Eukaryota; kingdom Fungi; phylum Ascomycota; class Sordariomycetes; order Hypocreales; family Nectriaceae; genus Fusarium; species Fusarium nygamai. The sequence goes on along the minus strand of LBNR01000024.1, from coordinate 17,043 downwards.
ACGAAAGATCGCTGGTGTTCCACCCATCAAGTGGTCGTTTTTTAATCCCCCCACCGAGACCTGCAGTTACAACCGTCAAGGTGGCATCGTTACTTCAGCTTTGACTTTGTTAGCAATTGTAGGGATCCAGCCAAGACTTGTTATGCATCTCCTTAGTACTAGTGCTTCTGGGTGCACGCTAGAAATGCAAGACAGGGCTCACGGCAAATCGCTTAGTTATTAAGTAAATACTGGTTGGCTGTCAGGTCACCGGGCCCCAGCAGTACTCGGTACTCTAAGGAGATATGGTTGAAACATTGTCCGATAAGAAGTTGCTTCTGGCAGTAAACAGTACTATTATATATCGGATATTCTAGCTTTCCCTCTGGCTGAGAATAGAAGGCTTATTACTTGACGAAGATGTGCCAGTGAATCTACCGGTACTGCCCATAGTTCAGAGAGTCCCACGCACGCTGCTGTTGGTGTTGATGGCATCTTGACAGGGCAATTTTGAGTTTTCCGGGGAGCCGGGTTTATGCATTAGTTCACAAGCGATCCACTAAGGAGCGTTGGTTCTGCAATATCTGAGTCAACATTGGCTCAGGTCCATGGATGAAATGTTGCTCACTCGTCCAAAACTGGTTAAGGCAGTCGAGATACGAAAGCTAGGTAATGTGTACGTACGCATGTGATGTGGGGAATCGTATGTTGGGGGCTGAGGGTCTGTGCTGTCCCCCCAGGGTTTTGTGTTTCTGCCGTGACTCGAGGACTCGGCCTCGGGGGGGAATGAAACACCGAACTCGAGATCAACGATATCTATCAAGATATCTACCAAGTTACTCACAAAAATAAATATTCTATTCTATAAAAATACTGCTATTAGATAGAGAAAACCTTAGTGATAATTATTATATAGATATTTATAGTAAAAAGATTTTATTTGAAATTATTATATAATAAATATGATCTCATCTAAGTACTCAAGTTCGGTGTTTTATTTCCCCCTGGCTCGGATTAGCACTAATACGCCACATTAGACTGTGGTTCCACTCACGTTACGACTCGGCACGGCACGTAAAGCGAGGGTTCCTTCTGAACGAGGCGGGAAGAGAAACAGACAAATTATCAGCGGGATCGCATGGGGTTCACTTCCGGAGACGCTAAATATGCCAACAAGTACTGAACTATATAAATACACACTCATGAAATTGAGTAGCACCTGTAGATGCGAGTTGGGATATCTATTTGGCTGACTGCAAGATATCAGATCTTGACCTATCGGCTACCCCAGAAAATGCCAAAACGACCTATCGGCGCTACTCAGTTTCGTGAGGTTATACGGTATCATCTGTCGGTTCCAAAGATCTGCAATACAGGGTATGGATACGGGCCACGGAGGTTTCGAACATACATCCCTGTGGTTCCTGGCAATCCTCGAGGGTGTCCTTAGGGGTATCCATGTAAAACTCGGTAGTTAATTTAGCCAAGACAATTCCATTCATTATATGACCTGGACGGCTTTTTTAGATTCGCATGATACGCCTAGCCGCACCTAACGTCTGTTTCCAAGTCATCACCAGTTTTTCGCTTTCCAAAGCGTCTGCAAAATGCCGATGGGAGGAGATGGGCCGTGGGCCATTGCCGTTATGTGGGTATTGACTGCTGTGGTATTCGTCTTTGTTCTATTACGAGTTTATACCAGAGTTGTTGTTGTCGAATCATTTGGCATTGATGATCATGTCTATAATTTGGCATTTGTAAGTCATCCATCGAGCCGTTTCTCATAATAACGATTAGTGCTGATACGTGCACCACTTAATAGGTCTTTCTCCTTTTCTATACCATCTTCACGACTGTCTCGGCCCATTATGGCTTTGGTCAGAATGTTACTGATATTCTGGCTCGAGATCCTGACGACTTGCCCTCTGCTATCCTCTTCGAGGCTATCGGTCAGACCTTTGCCGTTGTTGGGATGGCAGTTGCAAAGTGGTCTCTCGGGTTGTTTCTACTTCGAATTGTGAAAGAACGATGGCATAAGATTGCGATCTGGGTTTCCATGGGATGCCTTGCCGGCGCATCTGTATCGACTTGCTTCGTCTTTTGGTTACAATGCACTCCCCCGAAGCATCTATGGGATCGGCGCGTTCCGGGAAAGTGTACAGTTAATTCGACACCAGTATCAATGATCCTCTGCAGTAAGTGTTTGATTGACTCCCATTCAAGTATTGCAAGCTGATGCTATAGTCTTGTGCGTGATTGTTGACTTCTTCTTTGCCGGCTTTCCCTGGCTTTTTATCTGGGGCCTGCAGATGAATAAACGAGAAAAGATTGTTATCCTTTGCAGCCTTAGTCTTGGTGTGATGTGAGTTTCTCTTTTCTTTAATGCCTCCTTGTACTGCTGCTGATCATTATCAGTGCTGGAGCTTGTGGTATCAAGCGCACTCTAGAGGTTCCTGAGCTGTCGAGCCCTAACTACTCAAGTAAGTCGTTCATTTACAGAATTACGTAGACGAGTTCTTATCTAATTCTTCATCATTTAATAGAGGATACTGTTGGCCTTATCGTTTGGTCGGCGGCCGAGATAGCCGTAACCATGATCTGTATTGGTATCCCTATCTGCCGCCCCCTATATAAGCGATATCTCGATAGATGGACATCCCGAGATGGCAGCAAGTACCGCGAGCATAGCGGTGGCGGATCGTATCCTCTACAGACTATCGGTGGAAGCACACTAAATCCAAACACACCGGATAAGAACAATAGCATATCTGAGGACTACGACAAGGAAGAACATGAGAGGAGGATTGCCGTGAGGGGCCCGTTTACTAAAACGAGGGTTTACTCCAAAAGTATCGACAGGCTTCGAGATGATAACCAGAGCGATGAAGAGATCTTGGGACCTGATTTCCGAAGAGACCAGAAAATGGACCTCAACGGGCAGGAAGGGGGCATTCGAGTGACATATGAAGTGACTACCTCACGGCAAGGCATATAAGTAGATTTAAGCGAGCTAGTCCGGTGAGTTTGACCTATTGATATAGGTCTTGTGGATAAAATTATATTATGAAGATTATCAGAGTTCCTCACATAGCTGATATCGTTCATTTGGTAGTCTGTATCGTGGTCTGGCTAGGGCCACAATCCTACTATAGCATACTCGTGCTATTCACACCAAATTATTCAGCTGCATAAGTCCTAATACTGTCTCAATCATGGGATTAGTATCTAGTATATACCGTACTGGGACAACCCCTTTGTTAATAGATCCGCATACTTGATGTGATGTTGTTGGAACATTCTCTTCCAGGCAAGTTTTATTCTCCAGTCTCCTCCGATTTTCGCTGGCCTTGAGACCTCCCTCCACATCTTAGTTGGGTCCCGGCCGATGGCCTTGAAACGATCTATTAAGCGCCATAATCCGGGAAGGCAATTCGGGCAACTGGGGTTTATGGGCGCGTGTCAATATCTCGTTACCGATTGGTACTGGGAGAGCAACCTACCGACCACTTGTACCCGCGTAAAGCCCTGAGCTGATCCGGTCAAGAATGAGCCACTGGGAGGTCTCACACGATTTCCCAGCTTCAGTGGGGCATTTGCTCCATACAAGCATGATCCACATGATTTCCTCCTCAACGAACGCTACAGCGGCATAAGCAACGGCAATCTGAAATAAGCTGTGGCCTCAGGTGGCTTCAGGTCTGATTCCATACAGCAATGAGGTCCACGAGAGCGATATGTACTGCGGCCGCGGCAATTTGCGCCAACAGAGCTTCGCTATATCCTGACTCTTCATCATATAGAAGTCCTGGAGAGGGTCTCACTTACACTCCAATACCTTCATGACATCATTCCATGGTGCAATCGAGTTGTTTACCATTAGTGAGCCGCTGGGTGGTATCCCTAGAATAGTTGTAGCGCCGTGATACCAATTTGGATGTTTATCGATTTTTGATAGACTCAGGAATAATGAAAAATGCTACCATTAATACATAGGGAATTCCGTGGCCTGGGATATCACAGAGTCAAGTGCAGATTCATCATCGCAAATATAAGGGGAGAACTAGGTTGGGTTGGGTGCTATTTATTCTAACCCAATTCATGTCTTTCTACTTCTATCTAACTTTCAGTAACAACCCGTGATTCAATAGTTTTCCCAGCCCATAACCCATCCTCAAAGTGTGCGCAACGCCAGCATCAGCACTGTCTTATTTCTTGCTCTGGGAACGAAGGACGCCATCAGCGCTAGGAGCCCCGACATTTCCCTCGCTCTTCTCCATCTCACGCTCCTCCTTGGTCTGAGATAAGAGCCAGATTTAAAGAGCAGCATCGGCGATTATGTCCTTTCTCCTCTGCTCCGCCTCTTCGTCGTTTTTCTGGCTCAGTTTCAACAAGCCTCTTGAGTCGGTTGCGCAGCTCATCACCAGCAGGAAAAGTCTCGCTGCTCATTTCCTCATCGGGTAGAAGATCCTCGAGCGGGTTCAATTTGAGAAAGCTGCGCAGCATCGCACGTACAGTAGGGCCAATGCTGGGATCCTACTGGAACCGTTCTATAACCCAGTTGAACTTCAGGTGCAGGGAGATGATCTTCACCCACCAAATTCCGGTATCAACGCGTCGGTTTGGATCGTCGATTGCAGGTCGCTCTTTGAGAGTTTCTGAAAGGCGCTGGAGGATCTGATCTGCCTCGGCCCAGTAGTTATCGACGGTTACGGTTGGGCTCGGTCGGTTGGGTTGACCACCGGGGTTAGGTGGAGGAATATTGGCGGACGACATGGTGCGCCAATGCACGGCAAGGTGATCGACAGTTCTCAGGGCTCGAATTTGTGTTTCTGCTTCCATTAGTATATTGTGTGTCAGCTTGCGGTATGTACATACTGCCAATTGTTGAGAGGGTTGGTGTTGATAGACTGCGTAGGACTACCCGCTTGCTGGAGGGCTTGCAAGCGCGTGATGAGTTGAGAGAGACAGAATTTGGAAGGAAGAGATTTTTGTGAGGAAAAGAGATTGGTGGCAGTATGAATTCGTGCCATAAACGGCGGACGAGGCGGTGTTGTACAGCATGACGCTTGGGCTAACATCATCCAATCAACAGATCATATAGCTTCTTTACACAAGAAGTCCAGTCACTCAAATTATTTCTTCACGAGACAAATAATTAGTGGGGAGGGATAAAACGATAGCAGCAACAAAGGTAGTCACAATTTCTCGTTGCTGTACCTGAGGTTGCGTCGGGGATACCAGCTGCGGAGCCGGATGGAGCCACCAGAGACGGGATCTGAGATCAGATCTAGATCCCGGGACCAGGAATCGCGCGCGACATGATCGTCATTGGGCTGGAGTCCCCACTACCCAAATCGGTTGTGGCTTGGTTGATGATGAGTCTAGGGTATAATCTTCCAATATGAGATAACATTCAAGCCCAACACCATCAAGACGTTGTTAGTAAATAAGTGCTGCATTTTATATTGTATGTCTTTCCTTCTCTGCCCTTTTTAACAGTAAACCTTCTGTACTTTTGCTCAGCAGTCTTGAAAATGTGACATCCATAACCGTGCAGTGCAAGGGGATTTTCATCGGTTTGAATTGCTAAAAGACGCCCCCGACACGATAGCTACCCATGGACTTAACCGGACGGAAACCCCACTCGAAGAGTGGGCGGCAAAAATCTGGGACACCGTGACAAGCTTCAGCATCACAGCGCTACTGGAAAGCTGTTAGCGGCAGGAAGTGGATCCCAATATCTTAAATTTCATGACTTGTCTGCAAATGTTTAAATGAGCATCTTCCTTATCTTGCTTATCGGATTGTTTAAGTCCAAATAGCTTAAATAAAAGGCAAGGAAGAAGATAAAACCCCGAAATACTAACAAGCCTGCACTTAATAGAAAGAATACTGTATATAGCAAACTCCCCATTGTCATCGCTGGCGGCTTGGGCTATACTTGAGCATTACATACTAGTGCTTACATTCTTTAAATATATAATCTTTTAAGCTTGCCTTCTGTCTGACAGAGAACAGTAGTCCATCAGAGGTTCACTGCCTTTAAGATTGTGAGCAACGATACGAGCTACAACGATACTGAAGAGGCAGACCGGTATTCAACAGTGTAGCCAATTCGTTACTCCATCTTGCAGCCCTGCAGGAGTCACTCTCTAAGCTCCCGTCCTTATACATAGTCCCAATCGTTTGGTTGACAGTCAATCCTGAACTTGCGAGATTGGGGGTTTTCACTCTCTGGGCTAATTGAACAAGAAGACACTTAATTGTTGACCAGATCTTCAAGTATCCGAAGTCAGAAGATTCTGCGAAGAATGTTGGATTCTTCGGTTGGATATTTCCTCTCTAATGTCCTTGCAATGCGCCATAAGATCAAGTCATTTTCTTTTCTGCTAATGACTTAATAAATATCACCCTCTTATTACTCCCCATTGGATCCATGTCTTTAGTACTGTATCCCGTTGCTCTAGCTGTTGCTCCTTTGTTAAAGCAAGTTGTTGACACCCTCGTCTCATTCTTGATGCATCAGTCTCATCAAGAGAGCAGCCTCCACTCATATTAGAAGCAAAGGTAAAAGAGCGGACCTCAGCGTTAGGCCAATCAGTTGCTACATCACTCATTAGTATCAGTACTCATATTTACAGTATTAACAATAACACACCTTGAGGATTAATGGCATTAACCCAGTCATCTGTCAGAAAGTGTAGGAAACAACCATGTGAAATCACCACAATTTCAGCTTCAGGCCTTTCGCTCAACCATTGTCGGGCCAGCTGATCCCTCTCTAGGAGGCAAGCTGCAGTTGGGGCCCATTTTCTGCTTTATCTTGAAGCCGAAGTAGACCTCTAGAACGAAATATTCGGAAATGAGGTTACATACCTTGAGGTACCAGTCTGGCTCAATAAGGCTGAAATCTACAGGCAGACCATAGAACCTGGCTTTGATATCAGGAAGACGACTGCCAGTATCACAGATCAGATCACTTGCTTCCTGCACCTCTGACCAAGCCAGAATTTGCATGCCGGCTTTGAGCTTTGATGGGAATGCCAATAGAGCAGTCTGAATAGTACGTTGTAGTGGTGATGATACGATAAGCTCAATGTTGGCCAGTTCAGGCCTGCTGGTCAGAGCTTGGGCTTGTTCCTCTCCAAGAGGGGTCAGTTTGGGATCAGGTAGATCATGGTTTGCGTAGCTGAGGTTGTGAACGCCCTGTCCATGGCGCACGCAGTGGATAATCGGTGGCATGATGTAAGTGTGTCTTCACAAATAGCCTGCGTTGGTAGACTGGGTGAAAGTTCGAAGATACGGTTAGAACACTGATGTCTTTTCGGAATGTTATTAAAGCACGCACATGAGGCCCTTCATCTGGTAGGTGTCAGCCAAGTAGGAAGCGGGGTTTTGTTGATATTAACCAACGAATTCCCTGCTGAGGTGGGTCACCGATCCAGGAATATCATGATAAGAAGTGCATATCAAGCACATTTGTGGGACATGAAGAATTTCCACTTGTATAAGAATACTCTTGGGCTAAATACTCATATAAACCGATGTAATACTTGTAACAATCCCTCAATCAACGCTTGTTTCTCCGCGGCCGACCTACATCCCTAGCGACCAACAACCTGGATAGCTCTTCTTTTTGATAAGGAGGGCGATTGTTTTGACTATTCGTCAACGATACGTCCATAAAAATGTTCGATAGCACTACACAAGGTCAAGAGGTCGCCGCGGCATTTCGCGACGAAATTGCTGGCAAAACCTGTAAGCACTTCTCCAGACCTCTCCAGAACATGCACTTAGTCATTGATGGCGTATGTAGTCGTTATCACCGGTGTTGTTAGATAATATTAAAGTTATATTAAATTACAGCTATAATCTTGCTTCTTTTTATTACCTAGAGTAACTTATAATATTACTTTAAATATTATTATAGTTCTTTATTAATATATATATAATAATATATTTTATAAATAATAAATAGATAATTAAGTAGTTTTATAAATAGTTTTATATTAAATATAACTTTTTTATTAATTTATTTATAAAAACATAATTTTAATTAATTAATAAATAGATATTTTATATTTATAGCTATTAATCTATATAATATATTTACTTTTATAGTTATTATAGTTTAAATCTTAATTTTATTAGCTTATTACTATAAGCTAATAACTATTATAAATTAATAAAATATAGCTTAATATGGTTTATTAACTGCTATAAGTTATAAATAATCTATTATTTTTATTTATTATAGTTTTCCTACTCTTATAAATTACTCTAGTTTAATTACTTTTTTTTACTTACTATTTTATTTAAATATACTATTATATATAGGCTAACTTTAGCTAGAATAATATATTAATTACTATTTACTTTTAATAATAATAAATATAATAAACTAGATTTTAAACTAATTATAATATTATAATAGTTAGTTTCTATAGCTTAAAATTAAAATTCTATATATCTTTATAATTATATATTAATATATTACTTTAGAAGTTATTTTTTTTTAACTTTTAATAATAATACCTTAAAGATATTAAAGATAATAGATCTAAGTCCCTGTCTTTATTAGTATATTTTTTATTTATATATATTTTCTATTAGATTTAAAGCTATATCTGCCTTATACCTAGGATAGAAAGGAGAGTATATAATATATAAAAGCTAAAGTATATATTTATATATATATAAATTATATATTAAAATAAGATAAATTAAATACCTTAATATAAATCAAAAAGAAATAAACTAAAGATAGATAGGTACTTATAAAATAGATAGAGAAATATAATAATTTAAAGGTATATAACTATAAAAAATAAAAGAGTAAAAATATAAAGATAAATTATATTATATAGTTAAGATATCATAACCTAACAGTTTTATTATATATATCCTAAAAGATTAAGAAAATAAATTAATAGCTTTAACTTATAACAAGCAGAATTAAGTATATAATACTTAATGCCTAGGTAATATAGTATATATAGGGTTAATAGTAAAGCTATATTTAATATAAATTATTACTAACTTTAGTAAATTATAGTATAAGCTAAGACTCTTAAGCTTTCAAAACTAACTTAGCTATAATATAATAATAATATTAATATATATTATAAAACTTATTATATTAATAAAGTTAAGAAAGTAATAAGAAAATTAATATTACGACCCCAGCGGTTACGTCACGTATACCCCACAATTTCATTCTTCACCTTACTAATTATAGCAGACAAATATAAGGATAACTAAATTCAGGACGCCAGTGTCCCTTAGAATAACATATCCTAAGAACAACTGCATCCCTAGATATCATTATCCCTCCTAGGATAATACTAGTATATAGAAATACACTCCTTTATACTCTTATAGCATTTAGCTTACCAGCTATTAATAAAACTTCTTTACATTAATTAAGCCTAACCCGTATTAAATCTACTATTAAAAGATATAATACCTTAATAAGCTTAGTTATATACCTTATATAATCTACTAATAATAAACCTAGTATAACTTAGTTTAATATAGTTAGACTTTAACCCGTTATACATTAATAGCTCTTATTTAGACTATACTGCATAACACTAAGTAATATAAATATAATAGTACTTACTACTCCGGTTTAACTTTCTAACTCAGGACATATATAATACTATCCTTAATAGGAAACTCCCCCTAATATAGTAAGCGTTCCTATAGATATTAATAAGGAAGAAAAAGAAGAAATTACCCTAGCTTACCTAAGTACCTATAAAAATAAAGTTATAAAACTTAAATATAGACTTAAATATCTAGGATAGTAATATAATAAGTTACTAAGTAATACAAAAAGTAACGCCAGAATCTCTTAAGATAGAATTAAAGACTTAAAGAAAAAGGTAGCTAACCTTATAAACCTTATAGAGGCCTTAGGAGTAGAAGCTAAAAAAAGTTAGAAGCTTTATAGAGAGTATATTAAGTATACTATAGCCCTTATAGCTACTAGTAAAGACCTAGGAGAAATCCTTTAACTTTATTAGCCTAAACTATTTAATAGTAATACAGATAAACTTTAAGGATTCCTTACTAGTCTTTAAAGTTATTAGATATACTATCCTATCTAGTTTATAACTAAAGAACTTAAGGTTTAATATAAGATAGGATTCCTTAAAGATAAAGCACTTTAACTTATAGAACCTATTATTTATAACTATATTAATAACCCTAAAGAAGAATGATAAGTAATAATAAAGTATATCTATAAAAAATATAAAAACTTTAAAAAAGAACTTAAAAATGCTTTTAATATAATAAATAAAAAACAACTTACTAAGATAAAGATCTAATAACTTAAATAATAAGGATCTATAGCAGATTACCTAGCGGAATACTGCTACTTAGTAGCCAAGCTTAATTAAGGTAAAGAAGTATATATAGTATAAGTATATCTAGGACTTAAGTTAGAAGTCAAGGACACTATAGTAAACGTTAGACCTAAGCCTATAAATTTGAATAAACTAGCCGGTATTATAGTTAAAATTAATAATTAGCAGTATAAATAATATAAAGAAAAACAAGCTAAAAGATAAGGAGGATCGTATAATCCCCGCTAGAATACTAATAAATAATAAAATGCTAATTAAAGAAGAAAAAGATAAGTTAATACCTAACATAGAACTAAACCTAGACTAATAATAATCAGGATAATTAAGAAGGATAAGTCTAAAATCACTTACTGGAATTATAGTAAGAGAGGGCATTATAATCAAGAATGTAAGAACCCTATTAAGACTAATCAGAAATATAGGCCAGTACCTAAAGGAAAGAAGCAAGTTAATATTACTTAAAAAAAAAGAACCCTAGATAGCTGTTAGATCTATTAATATAGCTAGATCAGGATATAACAGGTTAGGACCTTACGATTACACTGTTATGCATAATCTATTCCTTAGTAAAGAATAAATACTTAATAAATACTACCTAGATATTCCTAAGGAACAATAACTAGTTCTAGGATATACTATACTAATAACAGAAATCCTATACCGAAGCAGTCTAGAAGAACAAAGGATAAGAATAAATAAAAATAAGAAAAAATTATATTATAAGAAAAAGAAAGATAAAAAGAATAATTCTAAATAGGAACTAGTACTAGAAATAGAAATACTATTAGTTAATAAAGAATATACTATTTATATAGTTAAAAAAGGAAAGGAAGTTAACCCTAACCTAGATAATAAACTGAGTACTAAGATATATAACTAAAGATAAGCACTGAAATAATCTCTTAATAAGATAAGGAATGAAGCTAGCCCTTATATATTAGTAGATAATATTCTAGTTAGAATTACCTTATAATAACTAAACTGACACTATAGTAATCTAAACTATATATTAGTATTAAGAACTGTTTAAGACCTTAAAGCTAAGAAAATTAGAAGAAGGGTAAACTAGACAGTCTAGAATATAGAAATTATACCTTAATATAATAAAGAAGGAAACTATATGTAATATAGTAAAGCACTTAAGTACGCAGAACGCGCTAGAGAAAGAGCAATTATAGAATAAGATAATAATATCTATATTTAATATTATATAAAGAATAAGGTAGAAGATCTTATAATACTAGAAGAATAGATCTAGATTAAAAAGGACCCTTAGAGATACTTAAATTACCTAAATTACTAGTAGATAGCATAGATATCCTATACCTAACATTACTGTCTATAATACTAATAGGAAAAGGAAGTAAATAATTACTTTCCTATATAAACTAAGGAATATAAGGAATAGAAACCCTATCTAATTATTAATACCCTAGGATATTAGATTACTAGAAGATATAGAGGAACTTAAATAGCTAAACTTATAGCTAATACCGAGATATAAGAACAAGCCTTAAACTATATCTAAAACTCTTATTATTGTTGAACAGATGCTGGGGTCTTACGTGCAAGCAGGGATACTTTAAGATTACAGCCGAAATGGTAAAACCTCTAAGGGGCAGATTTCAACAGAACAGAACATGAATACACCAATTCACATCAATGAACCGAATACACGTAATGTCTGACAATTAAGAGTCTCAATTGCATCTCAGCGACCCGCGCACCCAAATGCATACGACCTTCGGTTCATTCTATCACCATGTCGGCCAAACACGCCGAGAGGACCATTAGCTACGCGTCTCCGGAGGATTGGGACTCCTGGTCCAACGAATTCAAGAAACTGGCGCACGCCTACGACCTATGGCAGTATATTGATCCGACCGATCGTATCCGATGGCCTCAGCGACCAGAACTTCCAGAAATCCGAGACTACCCCAGACAAGCAGATCCGGACGATCCCGATAGTGGCACAATGACGCCCGGCTCAGATTACGTACCGCCCCGGCGAATCGGAGAGTTGACGCCTGAAGGAAGAGCGGAATACGAGCATGACATCAGGATCTACTCTCTGAAAGAAACGGCGTATAGAGAGACGAAGAAACAGGAGCAGAAGCTGGTCGAGTTTGTCCTCAAGACGGTCTCGGCCACGTATCAGAAAACATCCTGCGTCACGGGAGACCGATTGGACAAGTGGTATCAGGAGCTACGAAGATCTGGAGTGGTATACAACGAACGCCTTCGACCCGAAGCGCGCGACAAGTACCACAAAGCCGTACATACAGCCCCGAAGATCAACAAACTCAACGAGTGGGTCACGGAGTGGGAGACGACCATGGCGGAAGCGATCAGCAAGAAAGTCCCCGATGCCCTCGACGCGCAATGCTGGGCGGAAGACCTGAACCGAGCAATGTATCACGTCCTCCCCAGCTGGGCATCTACTTTCCGACAACACCGACGCCCTCAAATCCTCAATAATTCCCTCAACTATCGAGAGGTCGCTGCCGACATTCGATACGAAGCCAAAATGGCCAACGCTAGCGGAAGGTCGTCAGGAATCAAGAGAGGTGCATTCGCAGCCACATACGGCGCTGCATCCAGGAACGACAGACCTGCAATCACAGACCGCGATAATGACACTATTGAAGTCCAAGGAGACGCCTCAGATTGGGCGACGGACGAAACATCCTATGCACATCGAGATACGCGAGGCCAAGGCCGTGGGCGTAGAGCACGAGGCGGCGGAAGAGGAGTATCAACAAAACGAAAACGAGCAGAGACGACCGTCAATCCGAACCCGGATGGCCCTACCTGTCGAGGATGTTTAGGTTTCCATGACTGGAAAGGCTGCTGGTACTTATTCCCAGCCCAGAAAGCCGAAGGATGGGAGCCCAACCAGGCGATACAACGATTAATAAATGACCGTCTCAAGAACGATATTGGTTTGGTGGAGGAAGTCAAACGATTGTCCAAAAGTAGAGATAGAACCACTCAGGACGAGTGACTTGGGCGGGGTATGGCACACGTCAAGGCAACCTACCTAGTGATGCACAACTTTATCGCAGCCTTTAACTGTGCCCCCTACCCTCTCAGACATTCTGCCATCCTTGACTCTGGATCGACAATCCATATCTTCAATGAAGTATGCAGGTTCCTCAACTACCGACCGGCACCGTCTGGAGACTTCGTTTATGCAGGGGAGTCACCAGTGGCCATTCACGGGTACGGGAACGTGGATATTCGCGTTCAAGGACCTCAAGGACCCTCTCTTCTCAGATTGCGAGATGTAGCTCATTGCATAAACTTTGCATGCAATATTGTGTCATACCGCCAGTTGCGGAAAAGGGGCTACTACTGGGATAGCAAAGGGAACAACAACCAAATCCGCAGGAAAGATGATTCAATCCTCTGCACATTGACGGATCATTTCGACCAGTACGTACTGGAACACATCGACAAATCAACAACGGCAGCGGCATTCCTAGCCAAACGGAAACAGTATGATTCGTGGACTAAACGCCCCCCTTGCAGTGGAGACGAAACCTTTTGGCACCTTCGACTTGGACACCCAGGGCCTGAAGCACTCAAGCACCTCGTGGGCCAATCTCGTGGGGTGAAGATCAGAGGGATCTCCACGGTTGAGTGTGATGCTTGCGGAATGGCGAAGGTGAAGCGCCAAGTCCGTCGACAAAGACGAGTTCCACCCGAGAAGGCTGGAATCCGACTCGCTATTGATTTCCACGACATAAGTGGGGATCCAGGCTACACTTCAGCTATGCTGGTCACCGACCGTTACTCTGGTTATATCTGGGACTATTATCTTCCCGATCGAACTGCACCAACGCTTATCGGTGCACTTGAGCATCTACTCAGAACACTAGAGCGACAACTCCAGTGTAGGCCCGAAGTCATCGAGTGTGATAACGAGATCCCGGATAGTCACCAGGTAAGTGACTTCCTCAGTATCAAAAACGGGATGCGCCTAGAGCCCTCCGCGCCATATGCCCAAAGTCAAAATGGCGGCGCAGAGCGCTCGGGGGGTGTGATCAAGGAGAAAGCTCGCGCGATGAGAATCGGAGCAAAGCTGCCTTCGTTCCTTTGGGTTGAGATCTGGCGTGCTGCCGTATACCTATACAATAGGACACCCAAGTATATCTACAATTGGAAGACGCCATATGAGCGTTTCTACACTTACTTTGCCTTTAGGGACGGCGTTGTTGTCACGGAGCGTAAGCCCGATCAAACACACCTACGCGTGTATGGCTGTAAAGCCTTCGCGATGATGACCGATGCTTTGAAAAAGAAGAATCGGCGACAACGACTCAATCCCCGAGGGTGGATAGGATACCTGGTCGGGTATAACTCGACAAACATCTACAGGGTCTGGAATCCGTTGACCAACAAGGTCATCTCCACTAGAGACGTGATCTTCAACGAGAAGGAGACGTTCTCTGGGGATGTCCAACACCTCAAGGATGATTTAAAAGAACTAAACGAGGAAGAACTTATTCAGCATCTCACTGATGCTGAGGTCCCACAGGGATCTAGCATCAATCTGGATGCTTCTACCCAAGAAGAAGACGAGGAATTAAGCGCCTTGCCTGAAGGACTAGCGTTTGAGCGGGAGGCTGCAAGTTATCCACATAGAGGGTTTGAACGTGATCCCACGATTACGCAGGGTGAGACTGGCAGGACACTAGTCGTAGGAGATCGCAATCGAGAAGAGCCTGACGGGACTGATCACCTCTACACGACCGCTCGATTCACTCCCTACCTGACCCCGGAGACTTGCCCTCTACGGCCTGCTGCCCTTCTGGTCGCTACTATCAGAGAACCTCCCGTGAGGAAGGAGGGGGAAAACCCCCCTCGGTTACGAGCTGCGAAGATGGTGCATGTCCCACCTAGCGCTGGCACTTCCCCGGGACGAGACGGCGCAAATGGAGCCCCTCGTGTCATTTCAACTCCGAGCAGTTACTGGGTGGCCGCATTTAATGCCGGACGACTCGCATCTATGAAAGGGACCTGGAATGGCAAGGTGGTGAGTAAGCGGAAGCTCGAGAAGCAGGCGAGCTCGGCCAGCTGCCACCCTGATAGCGGAGAACCTCAGTCTACGGGAAGTCGGGGGGAATCTACTAAGCTGATGGATTCTCCCAATCGCAAAACACAATCTGTAAAGCTGACAGATTTAGGTGACGGCCAACGCCGAATACACCGGCGAGACATGCCAATATTGCCAAAAAGGCATAAAGACCTCAAGAACCATCCACTAGGTGACCTATTCCGCGAGGCAGAAAAGACTCATCTTGAAAGCCATAAAGAAATGCGCTCCTGGCGTGAGGTTCAGAGAGAAGAAGCCGCAGGCAAGGAACTCCTGGACTGCATGTGGGTTTATGTGTACAAGTTTGACAAGCACGGATGGTTCACCAAGTGCAAGGCCCGGCTCGTTGTACGAGGCGATCAACAGGTCAAGTCGACACACGAGGATACCTATGCATCCACACTTGCCGGCAGATCTTTTCGAACACTCATGGCTATAGCTGCTCGCTTTGATTTAGAACTTCTCCAGTATGATGTCGTCAACGCCTTTGTCAATGCTGAACTGAAGCAGGACGTCTACATGCGAATGCCCGGAGGCTACCGAAAGCCTGGCCTGATTCTCAAACTTCAGAAAGCACTATACGGCTTGCGCCAGTCACCATTACTTTGGCAAAAGGAACTAACCACCACCCTTACGAACATTGGGTTCAAGTCTGTACCCCACGAGCCATGCTGTCTCTCGAAAGGAGGAATATTGATATTCTTCTATGTGGACGACCTCATTGTTGCCTACGAGAAGACCAATCAAAGATCGGTCGAATGGACGATAGGCAAGCTTCGAGAAAAGTACCAACTCTCTGGAGGAGATACGCTACAGTGGTTTCTTGGAATTGAGATTATTCGCGACCGAAACCAACGTCTGATTTGGCTGTCGCAATCATCATTCGTGGATAAGATCACTAGTCATTTTAGGATTCAAGGGGGAAAGCCTTCCCTCACTCCAATGACCACGAAAGAACTTCTTCCGAACGAAGAGCGCGCATCAACAGCGTCAATACAGCAGTATCAACGCAAGACCGGATCAGTGCTCTACCTGGCAGTAATCACTCGACCCGATATTGCCTTTGCTGTTTCTCGACTTTGTCGATTCAACATGAACCCGAGCGACGATCACCATGAGGCCTTGGACCACCTATTGCGGTATCTGCAAAACACCAGGGCACTCGCACTACAACTCGGCGGAACAGACACTTTTGATGTGTACAGTGACGCTTCCTTTGCCGACAACACACTCGATCGGAAGAGCTCGCAAGCCTACGTGATGAAGCTATTTGGAGGGACTATTGGATGGCGCGCCAACAAGCAGGACACCGTGACTACCTCTACAACAGAGGCGGAGTTGCTGGCACTTGCGCAGGCTGCGAAGGAGTCCATGTTCATCTCCAGATTAATCACCGAGCTCGGCGTGACCCTTGACAACAGAAGCATCATCATTCAGTGCGATAACGCGCAGACCATTCGGCTTATTAATTCCGACGTGGCGCTCCTGCAGACCAAACTTCGACACGTCGACATCCATAACCACTGGCTACGCCAGGAAGCACTCGCTAACCGGATCTCGGTCCGGCATACTCCCACCACCGAGATGATTGCG
>LBNR01000023.1:229451-246898 GCA_001262555.1 Fusarium nygamai | reverse complement strand
CAACGCAAAGAGATGTTTCAGAGTATAAATGAGAAACGCGGCAACCTCTCCTTTCATCTGGGAGGTAAGGCAGCATCAGACGGTCAGGAATGGAAGCCAAACATGGACGCAGTACGAGCCACAATCAGGTTCGCGATCGCTACAGGTCGCTTGGAACAGAGATGACGGGAACACCACTAACCTCTTGATTCTAAACCTCATATAATAACAGCTACCCTTCGAACAACCAAAAGCAAGCATTGCTTCAGCCGCCGAAGATAGGAAACTGAACACTTGGAGGAAATGGGCTTCAAGTTGACTTGCTACTACTAACATCTAGGAGGGCGAAGGAGAAGAGCGATGACTAGACTGGAAAGAATAAGGCGAGATTCGCATGGGCTTAACGAGAGCAAGGCAATAATGAGAGAGATATATGTAATCTTAGCTTCAGAGCCCTTTGGGCGTTGGCCTACCGGGCGTAATAGACTTGTGTGTGTGTGTGTGTATCTGGAGGTGAATCGGGCATTGGAAGAACAGCTTGTCTGGGCGAGGGACGCCAAAGATGGACTATCTGACTACCTTGACCGCTGATACCGCTGCAACCGGTCGGTGGATGAGCAGCGAGGGGCAATTGTTGAGACTACGGCATCCCCAAGAGTGCCGCAGAGAACCCGTGTAAACAGTATGCTCAAGCAGTGGGTGACGAGCAAGACAGCGAAGACTACGGCAACGAGAAGTGAGCTTGAGAGGTATCTGCGACTAGAGCCGCAAGAGACTGAGGATCCAATTGAGTGGTGGATGGCTCATCAGGGACAATTTCCGATGACCAGCCAGTTAGCTCTCGGTATACTCGCGCTACCGACGATGGCAAGCAATTGCGAGAGGTCGTTCAGCCTCACCCAAGTTAACGGCGACGTCGCAAAGGGCTCCGATGATGATAGAAACATTGGAGAAGTTCTTATGCCTGGAGAATTGGGTTAGGCATGGTGCGGTGAAGCTCTGGCGACAGCAAGTTGGGGAACGAGGTCTAGTGGAAGATTGGGCATAGTACCATGAAGAGCATAGGGAGTACGATTCGAAATATCTGAAATACTTGAAGAAATGTTTTAAACAACAAATCTAGCATTGAGGGTTGCCAAATATCTCAAATATGACTCCGGATCTAACTTTATTTTCTATTTGAGGGCAGTGCTGATGCCAAATACGATGTTTTGTTACCCAACTCTCTCCATCCACTTTCTCCACCTTTGCTGGTTGAAGCGGGCTAGCCATTTGGGGAACTCAATTCACATGACTCGAAGTGTATGTGGACTAAATGTCTCCGCACCTCTGGGCGTAGATTGTTCTTCAAACTAACGCTGACATGAGCCTGTTGCAAGTCCACCAGAGAGAATTGCACTCTCTCAGTATGCCAGGCAGCCATAAAAACACCAGGTACGGCTCAAACTCTTACCTTTAATTGAGATATCTGCACCATATGGCCTACAACACAAGCCATCCTCTTGTACTGACATCCTGTCGTAGCGATCTGGCCGACGACCGAGCGTCGCGAAAACTCCAAGACTTTTACTTGTATTATGATCGCTGGTACGGAAAGAATGGAAATCTACCCAGGGAGAAGTACATATTCCCAATCGACAAAGTTAGTGCAAGTACACCCACCTTGCCTTCGATAACCCTAACCTCGTTCGCGTAAAGGAAGAGCTGGTTCGCCTAGACATTTTGCACAAGTTCTTCTTCGTAGTTCGCAAGAACAATCTGTTCTCGGCTTCGTTGGACGTGGAGCAGCCTTTGCGGGTCCTCGACCTCGGCACAGGCACGGGAATCTGGGCCATAGAACTCTCTGAGTGAGTCCATCAAGATGTAGACAACTTGGCCCTCAATCTTACAAACTGCTATAGAAAATATCCCCATATGCACATACAGGGTCTCGACCTCAATATGATACAGCCTAAGATGTAAGTGCAACCAAGAGATATCGGTTTCGCTGACGCATATCGCCAAGGATTCCACGGACTATGACACCTCCGAAACCATTCGACCTTGAGGGTTCCTGGGAGACGGTTGACCTGGACTGGGACTTCATGCATGTCCGAACACTCTTCGGCAGTGTTCAAAACTGGCCAGATCTGTACAAAAACATGATCGTGTTGGTTGCATCCGCCATTTGTCCCTGCTCGCTAACCTTGCTAACCCCTTAGTAAGGCACCTGAAGCCTGGGTGCGGCTACATGGAGCAAGTTGAAATCGACTGGGCCCCACAGTGTGACGACGATTCTCTTCCGACCGACAGTGCTCTAAGTCAATGGGCCTCAAAACTTCTCGACGCAATGGATCAGTACGGCCGCCCAATGAGAGTAAACCCCGAGAAAACGCGACAGCAGCTTGCAGTGGCTGGCTTCGTAGACATCAGTGAAACAGTCATCAGAGCGTGTTACAATCCTTGGCCCGAGGACGCCACGGAGAAAGAAGCAGCGAGATGGTTCAATATGGGGCTCTCTAGCGGTCTCACAGCTCTATCGTGCGCACCTATGGTAAGAATGCTTGGCATGTCCAAAGAAGAGGTGGAAGATCTTTGCGATAGAGTTAACAAAGAGATATGTATGCGGAGCTACCATGCATATTGCAGAATGTAAGCCTTACTATACCTGCGGCAGACGAACAGTCACTGACGACCGATGAAGATATATTTGGACGGCAAGGAAACCCGGGACCGCCTCTAGAAGCTCTTCAACCTTTTCGAGTTGACATACACACACACACATATATATACACACTAATCTATTACGCCCAGTAGGCCAACGCCCAAAGGGCTCTGAAGCTAAGGATACATACATTTCGCTAGTTATCGCCTTGCTCTCGCCGTACCCATACAATTCTCGCCTTGTTTCTCCCAGTCTAGTCATCACTCTTCCTGGTCCTCGTGTTAGCAGTAGCAAGTCGACTTGAAGTCCAGTTCCTCCAAGTGTTCAGTTTCCTATGTTGGGCGGTTGAAGCAATGCCTCCTTTCGATTGCTCGAGGAATAGCTGTTGTTAAATGAGTTTAGAATCGATACAATACAAAACGATTTATTACGCCCAGCGTCTTATTTTGGCCGATAGGGCCCTAGCCACTAATGCTTACATACACATATATTGCCTTATTTTTTGTCCTCGTCTCTATAAGCCCACGCCGTACCTTGTATCATTCAGATTGAAATCCATGTATTGGAGCTCATACTGAATCTGGTCCTCGATTGCGCTTTTCTTTCTGCTCTGTTGCCCCCTCTGTTTTCCCGTGATCTAGTAGCGTTGCCACCGGACTGGCTTGAAGACGATTCTGCAAGTGCCTAATGTCCTATCTACGGCGACGGAAATGTTATCCGAATTCACGGCACGGGGTGTTTGGTACAAGGTGAATGGTTATTAAGGGTGAGTAGGTATACTTTTACGATCTGGCTTCGATATTGTGTGTCGAGTTGAGCTGTAGCTATCGCAAATCGTATGGCTGCGTAGAACGCTTGCATATTTAGCATTCATTTCATTCGCGTCATCTGATATTTGTTTTCCTCCCAGGTAGAAGAAAAGGTATCGCCTCAGTGTCTCAGAGCACTGCAGCATTCCAGATCTGTGCGTTGACCACGTTATGCATTGGAAGAGAGAATGCTCGACTGTTACTCTCGTTTGTCCACATGCGCATTGCTGCGAGGTGGATACTTTGACCCATAAGAGGTACCCCTTCAATCTGGCCATAGATGTCCTAGGATGTGCTGGCACGCTGGCTTCTCTTCGTGATGAGCCATCGTAGAACAGCCAAGTGTACTTGCTTGGGAGTGCGGCATTGACCTTCTTCGAAAATTTCCCGATATTATCGCGCCGGCTTCCACAGGAAACCGAAAATCTGGGACAAGCTTTTCAGTAACGTCTCGATACCTGGAATAGTTATCGAGCAACCGGAACCTTCAACTCCATATATATTACGCATGTTGAAATCAGATACCGTAGAAGAGAAGTAGTTAGCGTAGCTGACACCCATATTGGAGTACATAAACTGAGCTGTTCCCAATACGGTCAAGGTCGTCGTAGTTACAAGTTAAATGGTAGAAGTAACAGAGAGTGTTAAAAGACGACGCTGGGGCGCTGCAATTTCTAGAATTTGCGGGCCGGCGACTCAATATCCAGGATGGCGGAGTTTCTTACGAATCGGGCGATTGGGATCACGACGATAGGCCCATGCAGGAACATTAGTGATGAATGCGACTATGGCTATTATTACTCGAACTGAATTGCATTCGTTTCCCTAAAATCTTGGAAACATTGGCAGATATCTGGTGCGGTTGAGGTGTGGAGGGCAACATCCACCCGATGTAATTAAGAAAGATGGGAATAATACCGTGCAACCTCGCATGGATGCCTAACTTTTCGGTTGTCAAGTTAATGAGGGGACAGAGTCGCGTCAAACGAGAAGTGGAAAGCCAGCCTCGATGGGACAATTGTGCCAGTGGAGCAACTCCGCCAAAAGAGACAGCAGTGACGTTAATGAACGGAAGGGGTGTGGGGTCACGGTGTCGGCTGAGGCGGGATCCTCCACAAACGAATATAATTTTTGATTCGGTAGAGGAAACATTCGTTGAAGTGCGCGCTTCTCTTGGACCCTGGTAGATCATCAGCGCCACGCGGTATAGCAAGGATGTGACCCGTTAGGTGTAGCAGTTCGCCCTCCTCACTGTGCACGCAGAGAATTCTACGCACAGCGTCCTCACGGTACGAAAACTTCAATCTTCACTCTTCGACAGAGGCTGAGGTACCAAACGCGCAAAACAACTGGGCTATACTGTCGTCTAAAACAAAGTCAACATAATAAAATATTAGCAACCTCGTCTTCCAAACGGAACGGATGATGCAGAAACCCCTAAGCGAAGAAAGGAGGGTGAGAGGACGGAACGGCTGCCGGAACTTGAAGCTCGTAGGACATGGATCATAGAACACTAGTTAAGCTCGTTGTGATTGCTGACCAACGAGGATCGCTCCGCTCCGCGAAGGCTTTGTTCTGTTCAATGAGAGGCCGACTGACTGGGCTTGTCTCCCTCTTGATCCTCGAGACCACGGTCTTGGCCGACATAAATGCCCTACTGGCCTGCAACAATTCTCTGCAGATGAGGCAGACAAGACATCTTTCTCATTTACTTGTCAGTGTCTTTCTTCATTAGGTTGCAAAAATGTCCTGGTCGTCACCTAGTATCTCTCTCTTGGTCACTCTCATTCTTACCTATACTTCATGTCTGATCTCTTTGGCGCGGCTTATCTACTGGCGACTGAACAAGACGACATGCAAGCCCAAAGCACTGAGCGCGTTCTCATGTTACAGGGAACGACACCCTAAGCGGTATTTTTGGCGGATATTTCTATTCGTGTCCACTACATTCGCAACGATGTCAGCCCTTGCAGTTTTAACGTTCGTTCATGGCGAGCCTTACACCACGATACTCGCGGCTTGGATCATATCTACTAATATGTTTCATGAGGTGTGCCAACTGTGGTTAAAAGGCCAAGATACATGGCTAACAACTCATCTAGGCCATGATATCGACCTTCGCTTGGCAACCAAGTTTGCGCATCTTCAACCCCTGGCACATTTGGTCGGGTTTCGGTATTGCTTGGGTTTTGCTCCAGCTCGGGGTTATATTCCAGCTGCTTGCAATCTCAAGCCACGGCCTCGTACTTGCGAAGTTGTCGGCCAGCGGATACCATCTTTATTTTATCTGGGAATGGATAAGCGTGGTTGCAGAGAGGAACCAGCCTATGTCGGAAAGAAAGCCTGGTCTGATGGAGAAGGCGTATCTTATGGCACGTATTGTACTGACATTGGCGGCCTTCGTCTTCTTGCTTTCGTCGTCCACCGACCATGGGCTTTTGGTGAGTTACAAGCCACAGCAGCAGTGAGGAGCCATCGCTAACACATAAGGCTACTGCCTCAACTTTTGCCGCTTATGATGTATTTCAGAGCGCGTCACTGGTCCCTATTGAGTTTCATCGAAGTCCCGAGGTAGAACTCAAACTGCAGCCGCAGCGGCAGTTGCCAACTTCACAATGGCGCCTCAACGAAGACGAGGACACCCGCGATTATCCATTTTGTATGCCTAGTCAAGAAACGCTGGATCCTGTGTAATTGGGTGACAACTTTACAATACCTCACTCTTTTGCATACGATCGATATGTGGAGTTGCAGTGAGCATCGACGACTCTCACCTTTTACCGACCTACGCCTATACTTGTATGGGTTACGTCGGCAAAGGTTGTCCAAGCAGTTGGCGACTCATGAATAGTCAAGCCCACCCATCTCGTTTTGTCAGCTCATGCCCACTCTAGAGAAGGACGCGTAAGGGATGGCGGATAGCGTATTGTGGTAATGTGATTCGGATGCGTGTCATATAGTCGGGCCCAAATTGTACGCAGATAGTGACTCTCTACGACCGGTGATGCTCACCATGTCAACCAAGCAAGGGATGAGGTGAAAGGCCGGGCGGCAGGAAGCAAATATTCGAGCCCAGATAACGCGAGCATCAACAGGTTTAGTGTCCTGCAATTCAAGTGCTTGTTCCTGCCGCACTACACGCGGGGACAAGAAGCAGATTGGCCAGGTCTGGGTGCACGGTGCAATGCACGGAACTGGGCTAGATCAAATCCAAGTATATTTCTATATACTCCACCACAAGACCTTGTTGTTACATGCTCAAGGCAACTTCAATCGGCTTCCACATCTTGACGTCTATCTCACGAACAATAACAACCCACACACACCACAGCAACGTCTAAAAGTTGTCCTTAGGCAGCCCGCACACCACATACTGCATAAAGGTCCGTTGTCCAGCATCAAAAAACTCGTGACCATCTGGCAAACGGCATCTTCAAGCAGAGGGCAGTCGAATTCGACCTTACCGTCGACGATCTTGCAGATAGCCTTAGCTAAGACGCTTACGGGCGTGGAGGCTAGGGGAGAGCGGTATCCGAAAGCGAAGATGATACCGGAGTCTATGTCGGTTGGGAAGCAGGTGGGTAGGCTGCGCCACGCGTGACGTTCCACATGCTCGCAGAGCGCTGGTATTTCTTGGCGCAAGTCCAACTACAGGCAAGGATGCCAAATGAAGCTTTGACGAGGAACAGATGAAATTTGCCAATGATAGAAAAGGAACGAAGGGTGAGCGACGGTAATAGGAAGGGAAACAAGATATAGGGACTAGTCAATATTCTTTTTATCGTGCGGCGTATTCGCGCACTCAAGCACAGACATCCGAGATCCAGGCACGGGCAGCGCTCCTTAGGCGTCGTTTGTAACTGACACGAATATTAGGAGCAATTCTCGGTGTCACTAGTCGTAAATACCAGCAGTCCAGGCCTGAAGAGGATGGACTGCAATTTGTGTCCACGATCCTCAGCTTTTCTTGAACGAACGAAATCAAACTTGGAGCCGCTAATGATCATGACGCCATACTATAAGAGCTTCCTCAAGATCAAGCAGAGCGGTATTACGTAGCAGATCGTCATTGACGTAATGCAGCAGGTGCGTTGAATGCTGGCTGGGCGACGACTTGCAGCAAAACCCACCTCGCAGGATGTACAGAGATGCGCTTCCTATCAAGGGCTCATCGGCATACCCGGAACGCGATGAGGAAGACGAGACGTTACATGAGGTGTCTTGGAAAGACTTCACCTACATGGATGCCGACGTTTGGGACAACTTTCAACAGGGGACGGGCATAACGAGGTCCACCAACAACCGTCGCAACGGCCAATACCGCGGGACAATATCGCATTTGAGGCATTGCCGTAGGATGTAGTAGCACCGCCACCAGTAGGAAGTGCTCATCTATCCAACTGGCGCCCAATAAACTCCTACTAAGCAATCCTAATCCTGCTGCAACATCCGGGAATCCTCCTTCCATTCGCTTCAGGATACAGACTGTTAGTCTGAAAGTCCTAGATTTAGAATTCAAAGGGCTAGATGAAATCATCTAGAGGTTTAAACCCGAGAAGGAGTCTAATCTCAATAATAGACAATCAAGTTTAATAAACCAATACTTTCACCCAGCGCTACTGCGCAATATAAACAACAAATCCACGTCCTCAGCGAAGGCTAACACCCATGCACTACCAAACAGGATACCGACATGTCATACTCTAGGCTATAGCAAGGTTCGTCTACGAGGTAGCTCTCGATGGGCTCTACTTGCCGCTTTTGAGCACTTCATCGAGGCACACCTAGCCTTTGCACAAGACAGGCTGCGTCCAAGAGACATATCGATCGACAATCTCACGATCAGTGAGGACAACGTTAACCTCTTCTGATCCTTTGTCACATGACCTGGATCTGGATATCGTAGATTTATCAAAGACTGCGTCACGACCCGGGATCAAAGTGATTCGCACAATCATAGAATTCCGCAGGTACTGCATTGCTCGCATACCCTTCCTCAAACTTCTGGTTTCCTTCCATAAACTGAGCAACTAATGATACATTAGCATGTAGAAATGAGGTCAAAGGACGGGATGCGTACATTGGCCAGTAGGCATGGATGTTTGTGTCATTCAACTCTTTCCTCACACCAGCCAGAAGAACATTGACTTCCTCAATAGTCCAATCAAGGCCCCTCGTTAACGGTGCGAAAGTAACTGATTCAAGAACAAGCCTTGTATTCTCATTGTTCCACGCTCCGAGCTCCTTGTATTTTTTGTCCTTGGGCCAGCAGTTTGACGGCCACTTGAAACGAGTTTCAACGATGTTGGTGAATCCAACTTTGTCCATGATGTTCCTCAATTCCTTGGTTGGTATGCATGGGCGACCCAATTTGTCTGATGCTTCACGTAGAAGATTGCACCATTTCGACAGTGCATGTTCTTTGGTAAGAGTACCGTCATCAGACTCCATGACAGCATCACCATCTTGGAGTTCGACATAGCCGCCCGGGGTAAGATTACTAGTCAAGTTAGGGCTAACTTACGGGCAATACGGGTCTTAGAGGGGACCTCACTCGAAAATTTTGCGTAGATAGTCCTCCCAGTTCTGAATGCTCATGTTCATCATTCTGCTGTGAATGTAAGTAAACGGCGCAGAATAATTCCACTCCTCGTCAATATCGTCGATCTGGAACTCCAAATTGGCAGGGACACTAGTCAACTGTCAGTCACTGTTTGGCTCCCAAAGAGTAGCTCAGACAGTACAGGCGAGGCTGAATGGGAGAAAGGTCGATCCCGAGAACCTATATATGATGTCAGCTATGAGCATCTTCAGCTCTGGGATGCTTCCTTTTACCTCGGCCTCAGGATGATCATCCGCAAATTCAATTGCCCAAATACCTGTACCAGTGCCCACGTCGAGAACTCGTTCGACGTTGGAATCGGGTAGGTTTGGTGGGGCGAGACCAAGTTTGTTGTCGAAGGTTAGGAGAAACAAGTGGTGCTGTAAGTCTAAACGAGTTTAGCATCAGAATTAAACGACGGGTGAGATGCGTTAATATACCTAGCCTTTCATTCTCTGGCTCGTCGTTGGGGAGGTTGTACTCTAGAGTTGGTATGTATTAGAAGGAGATACCTGTAGGATAAGGAAGGTTAACCCACTTCCATCCTTGAATCGATGATACGTTCTCCCGTTTTCGTGTCGGTAGTCAAGAATGGAGCTTCTCAGGCTTGCGGTTGAGGATGCAGTTTCCTATACCCAGGGTTTATGTCAGTGATCTGACCTCTTTTTGAAAGGCAACGATCAAGAGGCTACCCATACATCTCCAAGAGAAGAGTCTTGATCGCCAGCATCCTAGACTCAAGGTTAGCTCATGCTTGTATTGTTTGTAGTTGGGATTGAACATTATCATCGGGAGCTACGATAACATCTCCGTTGGTTGCTGCCATTGTGTTGAACCTGAATTGTCTTTATACGCGTGTGTTGGTTCGTTTATCAACGAGCCGGGTTGTAGGCTGAACAGAGCATTGCAGTCAGCATTCCCCTCACAAAAAGGCGGCGAGTCGGCCAGCTTTTAATACCTCAATCCCCTTGTTGCCAAGCTTGAGCGGGGACCAATTACGTCTGAGCTGGATTACGTTGTTCTCTCTCATCTCAGCAGATGCCCCGCTGGAGTGTTGGGCCAACTATACAGGGATCAGACGTTCTCCATCCAATCCCAAATGCTTGCAGACGCCGAGGTCGGTATCTGCCAGGGGAAAAGCCTATACTCCGAGTGAAATCAGGCTAATAAGCCACTGAAAATTGAGGCGTGTTCGATCAGCATAAAATATCAAAAAGAAAAGAAAAAAAACTGTGGTGGTGGCTAGGCGACAAGGAGAATCGACAGTCGCGTTGCGATAAGGGGAAATTGATGGCCGCGTTACATCCCATCTACGAGGAATCGGGGCGGCGGCCAAGGAAACATGAGGTCTGAACGACCCTGCCAGAGTCATATCGGAACAATAAGGCATCTTGAACTTGCAGGAGGTGGTTGCAGGCTCTGCGGCCCGCTCACATGTCAGCTTCGAGGAGCTAACGGGGCAGTTTGAGACAACACGGCAAAATGACTCCCCTTACATTTACTGACGGAAGCATACGTGGCGTTACATCTTGTTGAAGATGTAACAACTTTCGACAGCAGTTAACGGGCAAAGGATCGACCAGGTGAATGGTGTTGATGACGAGGGCTACAGTCCTTGCCATGTAGTGCCCAAATTTGTTTGCCAAAGTTCAAGGTCTGGGTGAGCAAGGTAAGTCCCTTGGACTTTGCGGTGAGTAGGAATTGCCAGAAGAATTTCAAGGTGCATTATCCTCAAGATCAATTCATAATTACTCCTTCCTGTCTGCACTTCCGTAACAAATTTAGATACCCTCCTTTTCCTTCCACCCAACTGGTTTCCTAAGCTCAGCAACCTGAATTGTAAACACAGGCCGAGAATCGACGATTACCAAATTTCCATCTTCTTCCATCTGCCTACTGACGCAGGAGACAAGTTTGGTGCTTTTGCTGCACTCAAAACAGGGCTGCCGTTTCCACAAACACCGCTATTAAGCAGGTCCCAATCGATATCGTCATCGCCGCTGTCATCGCTTTCATCTGCCAACCAACTTGTGTAATGATCCTTCCTGAAGCATTCTGCCTGATCAGCAACTGAAGGCGAAGAAATTTTAAAAAATGAACAATAGGACTCAAGGTTTCTCTCAAACTTCCAGAAAATGGTTGCCATGACTCTTACAGGATCTTGTTCAAGAGCTGTCAGAGAAGCCGTAAATCGCAATCGAGCAAGACACTTGGTGAGGAAAATCGCAACAGCATCGTCATAGGCCTCACTCGGCCAGTGCGCAAAGTCTGATGGTGCGGCCTCTTGAAAACGCTGCAGTTGGCATAGCATTGCCCGCGTCGTCATACCCTCGGGGGTCTGCCGATCTGAAAACTCTGCTTCAAGAACAGCATAATCTCGCAGTTGAAGATGCGCTTGGAGGTCATGAAGGCGTAGTTCGAGCCACTGAGCGCCACTATCGTATCGTTTGCGTGGTTTACTGGTCGACGATTCGATATAGGCAAGGAGAGACCATGTGTAGACTTCGACGCCATATTGATTGAGGCATTGCACATCCCAAAGGGCAAATACGTTTGAGGGCCTCGAGTGATTGAAAAGTCCACAGGCCAGCAATGCACTTTGGTTGAATCGAATCAGCAAGTGAGTCAGAGGAGGACTGTTGTTCGGAGACACATTGTCTTTGAGCGAGGGAGTGGCAGACGCGTGTATAATTTCGTCGTCCTCTTGACGGCCGTAGTTTGCGCGTGAGAGGGCAATGCTATTGCCCCCAAGAGTGACTGGCTGACAGGGAGAAGGAATTCGAGAGAAAGCGCTTGACTGTGGTGGCTCATCTTCCAATTGTCCTCTCATCCGGGTCGTAGGGATAGGATCCATGAGTGAGTGTGATTGAATTTCGTCGCGGCTTGGAGGAGTTGTGGCACCCTGAGTTGGGCTGTTTGGCGGGGCTATTAGGCCCCCCCTGTTGCTTGTGGTCTCAGCCATTGCAGAGAGAGGAAGCAAAAGCTTCGTTGCAGACAGTAACTTGAAAGAGGTTTCCAAGCTGCATTCTAAAGACGATGTCTTTGGTATTTGTAGACAACGTTGCATCACTGCTGATCAAGGAGCCTACCGTATGCAGGATGGCAAGCCTGGAGCCCGTTCCTCAGGGGCTAAATTACTTGCTCGGCTGTCTGTTCCCTGCAAATGATCTGCCTGCTCTGCCGTCTCGGCCCCGCTAAGGCGCATTCGGTTGCATACTAATGGACGGGTCAACATTCCGGTAGCTAAAAGCAAAACAGTTGTTTAAGCCAGCCACAGCTGAATTAACGTGCTTAACTTAGTTAGCAACCACCGTTTTGTCCCAACGGGCCATTGTCCCAATCTTCCCCTCGAGCTGATACAGTGCCTGCATTAGACTGGATGTTTCTGCAATCAAGCCCACACTGGCCAAGTTGTGTGGTTCCTCAACTGACGTAAGTTGTTGAACAAACTGATTGGGTTGTGGTGTGTCGTACGTAGTGAGCTTAAAAGATTGAAGGTCAGGCCATTAATAGTGAGCAGCAGTAGTGAGTTGGTTGATGGTTTTCTTTTCCTTTTTCTTTTTCTTTTTCTTTTTTGTTTTCTTTTTTGATGCGGGGTATTCCATTCCGCATAGTTACTTAAAGTATACAGCTTGGTTACTAACACAGTTGTTTCTGGAGTCGTGAAAATCATGCCTACCATGCGACACTTCCCTTCAGCGATGCAAGAGCTTTGCATTGTGATGGAAATGCATAAGATAGGTATTGCCCTAGCTGGGATATGCCAGGGTTGTGAGATAAGCTGCTTCAGCACTCATATCGTTCTGATTGGGCTAGACCGGCCCCACCAAATCCGTGGTTTGTCAGACGAGGCTAGTCAATAAAATGCTGGGCGTCTCGATTTGGCTAGTCAGCCTTGTCTCCGCACTTTTCCCTCTTTCCCTCTCTCTCTCTTTCCCTCTCTCTCTCTTTCCCTCTCTCTCTCTTTCCCTCTCTCTCTCTTTCCCTCTCTCTCTTTCCCTCTCTCTCTCTTTCCCTCTCTCTCTCTTTCCCTCATTCCCCCTGGCTTTCTCACAGGATATTTTAACTTGTGATCTTTTCATTATGAAACCTCAAATTCAAAAGGCCTTGGAAGAAGTGCAGCATCACTTCAGGGAGTCGTTGTACCCGACATCCAAACAGTCTGATTTACGAGACCGCAACCTCAAGCTACTGAACGAAACACCCGATGATTGGGAATCGCTCTCAACTTCTGCAACGTACAGGCATAAGGCCGTACAGAATATCTTCACCTCCATTGCAGAGCGCTTCGGATATACGAAATTTTTCCTTGCCATTCATGCCTTGTCGTTAAGTGCTCTACAATCAGTTGATAACTTTGTAAGTGACTACGGAAAATGGTTGGATGACGCAGAGATCCCCGCGAAGTTCGTTGCATATGCTGCGAAGTCTAAAACGGCAAAAAGATGCACAGACGGAGAAGGATCTCCGCAAAACCCATCGAAGCGTCGTCGTCGCACCTCGGCAAGTGAAATATCGGGGGAGGCGGTGACATCGGACAATGACAGTGAAGACCTCGAAGAGACAGAGTCGGAACCTCCACCAGCAGACGGTACGTATACCATAATTATTTCGGTATTTGCACTGACCATTTCAAGCGCCAATGGGAGGATCTGTTTATGTGCTAAAACGCTTGGATGCGATCGGAGCGCTTGTTAATGAGCCGTACCCTCACGTTAAGCTTACAATGCCTCATCACGATCTCCGCCCCTTTATTACTTTTCAGTGTAGTGAAGAATTGGCGAAGGAAATATTGATATGTTATGTTATGTGTGTTTTTCGTCCGGGGGCGAAGGAAATATTGAAAAAAAGGAAACGAATCATGTAGGGTAATTTCTTCATCTGACTTCGCCAACATGTTGTTGCTTAAAGCACATATAGGTCCATCCTGTCTCCCATGGAATCATAACTAGATCTTTCGTCTGACCAACCAGGCCAATGAACTCTTTCCCTTTGTACACTCTCACGCTGCCTTGCGTTGATTGATCCAAGTCAACAATGATAGCTACCAGAGTATCATCGGGATCTGACTCGTCAAGGTCACGAGGCCACGACCACTTGATGACTGAACATTCCTTTCCCGTCTACGAAAATGGTCAGTGTTGTGTAGGAAAGATACGGAAACACCGTGGTACCTCATCTTTGCATTTCTGAACGAGTTCATCGTCTGAACAAGGCTTTGCGATAATGATACGTCTCATTACAATGGTTATGTGGTGTGAATATTCAGCCGATCTTGCAGGGGATGTTTTCGCTCAGATTTCTCGATGTCCGGTAGATAGCTTCTGAAATAGGGAATAGAGAGACGTGTACATTCACTGAATATTTTCGATTCCTGTGTTGGGCAAATGCAAGAAGATTTCGAACCATAATTCTCTCGAGTTGGGTTGTGCGACTACCCAAGCGGGGTTTAGTGGGTCTTTCCCAGATTAGAGCCTGATGGCCGGCATGACGTCATCTTATGAGGCCCAGACTACCCTTGTCCCTTCCCCCCCTCTGTCTCTCCCTCCCTCTCCCTCCCTCTCCCTCCCTCTCCCTCCCTTTCCCTCTCTTTCCCTCTCTTTCCCTTCCCCCCCTCTCTGTATCCCTTTCCCTCCCTTTCCCGGTCTCTCTTATCAACACCGTACGACATCGACGGCACAATATGGGAAAATTACTGTGCTTCAAGCAGTAGTCTCATCGACCCCGTCATCCTTCATGACATCGTTCTTACACGGGTTATTATCGTTCCCTTCACCTCTTTCGTGTGTTGTTGATTCCATAATGGCCATCATATCGTGATTGGTAAGAGGCTCACTAGCCACCTCGGTCGGGGTTTTGTCGAAGCGTTCAAGCCATCGTGCGATGTTGCGTATGGAATTGAGAGGGAAACGAGAAACGGCTATCATCAAGCTCACTCCATATACCCAACATCATATATGAGCTTCATGGCGGCAAACTCAGGTGAGATGCACCAGCTAGCTTCAATTAAGTACTGACTTGACAGCCTGGTTGATATTGAAAGCCACCTCGCAGTTTCTAACGCCAGTAATGCCAGACTCGGGGATGGTGCTCACGACTCCACCGACCACGACATGATGCAGGTCATGGAAGGATTCGCTCTTCCTACACGGGAATTAGCTCGTAAATAGCTAGAGAGAACTTGGTGCAGTAAGCACAAGCTACCAGCGAGCCACCGAAATACAGCCCCTAATCAGGGTCCCAAATCTCCTGCTGCGGCAAGTAGTTTCCGCACCTCACTTAGAACTTTGCTTCGTACTGTGACAAGAGAGTGGCGCGGCCCAGGTACCCTTCCGTGATCGTTGCACTATGTCCTTCGGAGAGCTGAAAGACCTGAGGCTCCCGTACCCTTGAACCGATTTTTAGACCCGCTAGCTAAGCTAGGTTGGCCTGGGGAATGGCATCAGCGACATCAGAGCAGCCACCATACCGGTGCACATGGCGAGCTGGTGGACGATACTATGGGGCCGTCTGCGCAAGTTTCACAACCGTCCAGTATCGAAGAGATGGAAAAACCCATAGAGGCGTGCTTGCACGAGAATCGGATGTCGCCATATGAGTTGGCCGAACTCTGTAAGATGTTCCTTGGACACGCGCCCAAAGACCTATGTAGAATGTGGTATCGGGTGAAGGAAAGACTGAAAAGAAAGAACCTGAGCGTATTGTCGTCCTTACGAGGGTAGGTTTGTCTTTGTAATGTTTAATTGCATCAGGAGCTAACATGCTGCTGAGATCAGCGTCGTGCAAGGCTACACTACGAATGGGGCAGGAGGTGGATGAGACATCTATTTTCGTCAGACAGTAGACAAGCACCGTGGACAAGAAACATAAATAAAATCCTGTAATTTGATTCATGATGTAGAACAAAACTACTCATGATGATTCTGGTGGCTTTAGACAGAAAATAGAACTATGATTCCCTCAGGCAGTCATGGAACGGCCACGAACTTAGGTGGCAAATTGCCAAACACCGGGAAGTAGGGTATCTGAATGATCCATGTCAGGAGTTCCCTGACGCCACTTCGACCAACACCGTTGGCGGGAACTAATTAGCGTGATTGAGTTCTTATCGTAGCTTTGCCATGCGTCAGGGGCTTTACCAAATCCACAAATTCGTGGGGGCTCGGAACTGTTCCACGGATCTTTCGTAAAGCGCTAAAGACGGGCCGGCGGACTTGAGGTAGTTTTGTATAAGCCCCAGTCATAAGTGAGACCCAGTATTGAGCAACCATGCCAACTTCAATCGCCAATGAAGAGACCATGGATTTGATGGGTGACAGGCTTAAATAATGCCCGGCTTTCACTTCCAGTCGCTCATCATGACGCTTCAACCACCCTGAGTGAAGCCTACGAATACTCTACCATTGACTTCTTTGAAACAAACATGGACAATATGCACCAATATCAAATCGTTGATAGCTATCTCCTATCCATACTCTCTTTGTCTTTCTTCTTTCTCTTCATATACCTCAAGTTCGACGCCGCTTGGTCAAAAAATACGTGTTTGGTGGCCTTGGCTATCCCCTCGACTGTGTTAAGGCTCCAGAAGGTATTCCGCCCCACATCACCCCTGTCACATGATATGTACATGCGGGGAACCTGACGATGCATCATCAATCATTCCCACCAAAAACATAATACAAATCATTCTGAAGTTATCAATGAGCTCTCAATCAATACCTGCCGAGGCCCTCAATGCATATGACGACCAAAGCTTCATCAGGGAGGATAACAGCAGCCGGGAGCATGAGTATGATAGCACCCGGCGACCCGACTTTCCTCCCGCAGAAGACCGAGGGTTCAATTTCCAACCATTCAATATGGAAAGGCGCGATCTTAAGGTCAACCAGCTGCCCCAAGAGCCGCTGCACCTCTTCCAACACTTTGTGCCTCTTTCCCTAGTCAACAGCTGGGTTCAATATACCAACAGCTGGGTCAACAGCTTGCTGGAAAGGGGCGTTATTGATAGCCGGAACCATGAATTAAAGGACCGGTCACGGCTGCAAAGCTGGAAGCCTACATGCGCCGCAGAAGTATATATCTGGCTTGGGGTCCTAATTTATATAGGAATCCATAAGGAAATTGCGATTGAAGACCATTGGAAGACTCCTAAGCCGGGGGAGCAACGTCCTGAACAATCTATCATCAAGTTCATGACATATGACCGGTTTCAACTCCTTCATCGTCACCTTCGCCCCTTCGATTATACCAAATTTACTGACGATGAGAGCTTCCCTGAGGTCTTTCAATGCGCACAACCGTGGTCTGAGCACATACAATATGCCACAACGCAGCTCTGTGAGCCGGGCTCTCATCTCGCTGTAGATGAGGGCATGATCCGCTATACAGGGAGGAACTCAGAGGTCACATATGT
>LBNR01000023.1:198557-229193 GCA_001262555.1 Fusarium nygamai | reverse complement strand
CTTATAAATCTACTGCCGAATTCGATATATCACGTCTTTGTGGATAATCTCTTCTCGTCGCCAGACCTCTTTCTCTCTCTCCGTCAGCACGGCCACGGCGCTACAGGCACAGCCCGCCCTAACTGCGGCATCTTCAAGGAGCTCATTGATGCCAAGAAGAAGGATAAATCAGGGAAATCAGGGTTCAAATTCAACGAGATTAAAGTCATCCCTACCCCAGATAACCAGGTAGAAAGCCTTGACTCTATTAGCTACGATTTCCTTATTAACTTATCTATTCTTACTATAGGTAAATCAAATCGCGTGGAAGGATAATGCCCTTGTGTTATTCCTATCAACTGTGTTTAAGGGCGATGAGAGATGTGAGCGGTGGAGGAAGCGGCCGTCAACAACGACTTATACAGCACGGCCAATACAGCGATTTTTTGGTGACGAGCCAGTCAAGCTCATATCAATCCCTACCGTAGCTGCTGTATATAATGATGAGATGAATCATGTGGATCGAGGAGACCAGAGGAGGGCATATCAGGGCTACGATCATGCTATTCGCCGCGGCGCTTGGCAGGCTCTTGCTTGGGCCTTCCTGTTGGATGTGGTCCTTGTGAATAGCTTCCTTTTGCAACTCCACGGCCAGCCTCATTGGAAGCGATATACAAATCAGAAAGATTGGCGCCGGTGCATTTATAACGAGCTATTTAAAGCATTCTATAAGGAAAGTCAGCCAAGGCGGAGATTTCGGGCTGGGGATGAATTTACGCCTGTGGCACAGCATAAATATGTCCAAAGAGGAAAAAAAGGTAATTGCGTTGCTTGTCAGGGTTGTCAGCTTGGGAGGCCTAGGTCAAGGAGCTCAAGGAAGCCTTTGGGGCTGGTCAGCAGCAATAAAAGGAGGCATCAATCAAGGTGGGGATGTAAGCAGTGTGATGTCGCGATTTGTAACTCAAAATATTGTTGGGACTTCTATCACAGGTTAATTTAGGTGGGAAATAATGTACCATTTATATTGTGCAGTTTCATTGGTCAGACATCCCTGTAGTGACCCGACTGGAGCCTTAACACAGTCGAGGGGATAGTATGGATAATCCTAGAGCTGCTGGCCTTGATTCTTTTTTCTCTTCAGATGAGTGGAACGATCAAGGAGTCCTGGTCTCCTGAGGGTTCTATGTACGCGATCTTGATCACGCTATCATTATGGGGGATTGGAACATTACAAGTAAGTGAAGAGTCTGTTACCCGTCATTCGCTTGCTCTAAGATATCCTTGCAGGTCCTGGCGGTTATATTTCCTATCGGGAATGGCTTCGATCTGGATATCTGGGCGATGTGTGCCGTTGCCTTTGAGTGTATTGAGGTTATCATCGTAGTGGCCTTGATATTCGTTCCTCAAGTCAAGGTTCACAGCGAAATTGCGTGTATCTTGCCTCCGCTGACATCCCAAGTCGTAACAATAGCGATAATGTATCGTACGTCTTGTGGGATTCAAAGGCACGGCATACCTAGACGTACGACCGTTCACCATTTCTGGGCTGGCTTAGCTGTGATAATCATCTCCATGGTTCTAGCTGGGCTTTCAGCCAGTGGAAAATACCCGAGCCTTGGGTTCTTACAAGGCATCCTTTTCATGGAAAGTTCAGTCATGGGTTTACGACCTGCAGAACGGAAGCTACGGAACCGTGGACTTGCAAATGGGAATCCGGGCATCCCGCTGACCTCGCATACGCCTCCCGACTCAACATCATCTCTCAGCGACGACATTTGCCGGCCGGCGTCTTCTTACACGTCCTTTAACTCTCGCCCTTCTCCATGCTAGCATCACGCTGTCCTGCCGTCTCGTGTAATTTAGTTTCTCGACATGCCGGAGCCACGGGAAACACAGATGGGATAGACGATAGATGGTTTGTGCGATTTTATATCTATGCTAGTCTATCCTGGCCAGATTGGGCTTACTGCATTTCATTAAACTTTCAATTTCCTGCGAGCTATCCATGTAGTGGACACCGTACAGCTCCAGCCTTAGCGAGAAACTCTCGACTGCGTATACCGTTCCAGCGGAGAAGCTTAACGTCAGAAAACAACCTTGACTCGGACCCGCCAAACCAGATCTTTACTATTCAGATAACCTCACATTAGAAGCATGTAAGGCCGGAAATTGCTCTGCTACGAAGCGTGAACGGACGAAGCCTGGGGTGCCGGAAGTCACATTGTTATACCTCCAAGGTCTTAGGCTACGACTCATCCATCCTCCACGCTATCACGCGATTTGCTAGGAAGGCACAAGAAGGCTCTTTCTTAGACGATACCAGATATCAAGGATCACTTTAGGCGATAACATCGGGCTTCTCTATGCGAACTAAGGTGAGTTCGTAGCAACATAACCGATATCTAGACCAGGGCGGTTGGAACTTCCTTCTATAGGACACATATTGCCAGACGCTACTTATTAATTTTCATTTGAGTAGATTTGTAAGGTTATCCAACGTTGATTTTGTATAGAAAAGCTTCAGCGACAATGGGGGTGCTCAATAGGTCCAGAAATGATATCATCGAAGTGACCGAGGTTTTCTGAAAACTGACAACGAATCTAGCTAACATCATCCTGTTATGCGAGAGGTCATTGCAGTGATTAGAGATTGATGATGTAGGACAAACAACATCTCATGACTAAAGAATCACATTTGAATATTTCGAGAACTTGAAAGAAGGTAACTTGGCTCTCGTTCTATGTGTAACGGTTGCACCTAACAACTACGCCATGGGTGTAACGGTTGCACAAGCCGTTAAACCACAGAGCAAAAGATCGGGCCATAATCGCTAGGCAAGCAATCATGGGTGTGCTACAGCTGCCTTATAGAAGCCTTACAGCGCTGTTACAGGTATGAATCGTAACAATTTAATTCTTATTAAGATAATAGCTCTTTTACATGTTTTTAGTTTTTATCTTGTTATTATTATTAATAGAAGAATTATTATTAAATTTTTAATAACTTAATAAGATATTATAGTTGTTTTAAGCTAAAATACTTATATTCTAAGCATTATAGAGGCTTTATAGGCCTAATATATATTATTTAATTATTAAAGGATATAATAACTAATATTTACTTAGCCTTTATATTATAAGCCTAATATAAATAAATATATTTCTTAGGAAATTATAAGCATTATAAATTAATAACTTTTATTTAGTTTTTATATTATACAAATTAAATAATATTAAGTCATTAAAATATTTAGTACTACTAGTTTAATACCTTCATATATTAAAATATTACCTAATACTATTATAAACACAATAATTAAAGTTTAATAACTTTATAATAATACTTATAGTTTATTAACTTACATAAATATATATCTAATTAATAATGGAAGTAATAAATAGGACCTAAGAGAAAGACTCAAGCCCCCTAAGTTAAAGCCCTTTAAAAGATAGTCTACTAAGGCTTATTTTTATTTCTCTAAGAATAAATTAAGTATACTTATAAAGAAACTCTTATACATTATAAGGTTGATTTAAAGAGATATAAAAGATTAATTTGAATCTCTTTTAAGATAGGTTTTAAAATGAAAAAAATATATAAGAGTAAAATACTTAGATATTAAAATAAAATATTTATTTTTAATATACTATAATATAAGGTATTATGTATTATCTTAAAAAAATATTTACCTTAATATTAAGTCTTATAAATTAAAATCACTTATTTAATTAAATCTTAAGGTTTAAGATAATAATTATATAATCTACTAAGTATAAAAAAGGTATTTCTCGTATCCTTATTAGGCTAAATATTCTCTTTATTATTATCTTCTTAAGATAATTATTACTAATAATAGTTAATGAGGTTATAAGAATCTAATTATAATAATTAATTATTATATAATTAATCCTTTAATAAAAATTAATAATATTAAAGAGATTTTAAGTTTATATTTCTTTTTTATTATTATATAGATATAAATAAAAACCTATTACATATTAAAAAGTATAATTAATATAATAAATTAATGTTATAATTCTTAATTACTAAGTATAGCTTTATAATATTATATAAAATATATTTATTATCAAATATATTATAAGCTAAATAAAGGTATATATAAATTTAGCTAATTATTTAAAATAATGTTAAAATA
Organism: Fusarium nygamai; assembly: GCA_001262555.1. Lineage (NCBI taxonomy): Eukaryota > Fungi > Ascomycota > Sordariomycetes > Hypocreales > Nectriaceae > Fusarium > Fusarium nygamai. Next base: position 225,057 of record LBNR01000023.1, on the reverse strand, counting down.
TATAAAGATAATAATAGGCTTTTATTAATAGAATTATATTAGGTAGTAATAATAATTTATATTAAATTATAATAACAGCATAGTTACTATATAAGATTAGCCTTATCTCAAGTAGGTTAGGTAATCTCTATAATATCCTTATAATTTCTCTAAGAAACCCTATCATAAAATTTCTTTCTTTACGCTTTAATTTAATATAATACTATTATACCTATTTAACTTCTTAATACCTATAGTAATTTTAAAGCTTTTACCTCAAGTTACCTAGGTACAGTAATAAATAACTAATAAGTAAGTATAAATAAAAAACCTAATAAGCTAGCTATATTGGTCTTAACAATAATTAGTAATACTTCTTAAATGAATATAAAAGAATTATTATAAATTATAATATATCTTATTAATTAAATAATATAATTAACAGAACTTAATACTTTTAAAGCCCAAGTTAAATAGCTTAAAGAGGAATTAGTATTATAATAAAAAGAAAAAGAATTAAAATAATTAATCTAAGAAAATAAAAAAAGCTTATAAAACCCCATTAATACTTAGAATAAAAATACCTTAGCTTAAGATAACCCTAATATCTTATTAAGTTATTATTAGTCTAATAGCAGCTCTTCTTTTAGTAATAAAAAAAAGATAAATGCTAAGAATATTATAACCCTTAAATACCTAATTACCTTTTAAAAATAAGATAAATAGCTAGATAATATAAATTAAAGCTTTAAAGGTACCTAAAAGAGATACTATATCAATAAAAATTAAATGTTATTTGCCTATAATAATATAATACTTAGTATTTAACTTATATAATTAAGTTATTTTAATAAGTAATTAAAAGATATAAAAGAAGCCCTTAAGAACGATTAGAAAGCTTTTAAAGAATAATCTTTAACTTTTATAAAAGATAATAGGAATTACTAAATTCATATAATTATATAACTTAAAAGTATTAAATAATAACCTAGCTAATTTCCCTGAGATTTTTATAAATATTTTATTTTTATTAAGAACTATCTCCCGTATAAATAAGATATAATAATAAAAGTCCTTTAATGTTATATTAAACTCTTATTTACCTTTTAGAGATATAATTAACCTTTAAGGGGATATTAGATTTTTTAAATCTTATGAAGAACTTATTTAACTTACCTAATAACTCTAAGATATATTAAACTAAAGAAAATAAATATATAAGAAATATATCTAATAGTTTCCTATGAAGAGAGAAATAATATTAACCTTATAAATAATCTAAGTTATATTATAAGTATAAATCTTAAGAGATTAATTTAAATTATACTCTTATTAACTTCTTTAAGAAAAAGATTAAAAATAAAAAGAAAATATAAAATTAATTAAATATTATAATTATTATAAAAATAAATATTACTTTAGAGATTATTTAAAACCAAGAAAAATAAATCATATAAAGAGATTAAAAAACTAAAATTAATTAATAACCTAAGTTAATTATTTGTTAAAAAGCTTTATATTACTTTTAATTTAAACCTAAGTATATTAAGAACTTAATTTAAAAAGAGGATCTTTATTATAGCTAAGGCCTAGGGCTATATAAATATTATAACATAGGTATGTCTAAATTATAAAGCAAAGATTAATATAATTAGGAAGACCTTTATTAGGTTTTAAGGATTTAAATATCTAAGAGACATAAATATCCTCTTTTAAGGAGGTAATAACTATTACCTAAAGATAATAAGATACTAAGAAGTATTACTTATATTATAATAAAGATTATAATTTATATTTAAAAAGCTAAGTATTTCTTTAACATTAATATTAAAAGATATCTATTCTAGGATATATATTTTAAAAAGAGATGAATAAAAAATTACCTTTTAAACCTAATATAATTACTTTAAATTTAAAATAATGCCCTTTAGAATTATTAATATACCTATTTGTTACGACCCTCGCGGTTACGTCACGTGTACCCCCACAAATTCCCCCACTACAACCACCAATCATGACTAGACCGAAAGGTTCCCTTTCGGTCCTCCCAGTTCGACCAAAGAATACAGGACCGAAAACTCACAACACCGGTCCAAGACCGATAAACTGACATCTCGGTCCTCAAAGGAAGTACCGTTGAGTACCTCATAGACACTACTATAAAAGACACACTCATTAGCACTTCCATAGTATTAGCTCACCAGCTATCAATAAAACTTCTTTACATTGATCAAGCCTAACACGCATTGAATCTACCATTAAGAGACGTGACACTTCGACAAGCTCAGTTACACGCCCTACGCAATCTGCCAACAATAAACCTAGCACGGCTTAGTTTAACATAGTTGGACTCCAACCGTCACACTATTATATTTCAATATTATATTAATAAGCCTTCTAAGGTCCTATAAAGATAATTAAAATAATATATTTAAATAATATCTTAGTATTCGTAAGGATAAAAAAGGATTATATTTACTACCTAAAAATAAGTCTTAAATTATATAAAGGCTATAAAGTTATATATTAAACCTTCTAAGTATTTCTTTTACTAGGATAAAGTTAAATTTCTAAGATTTATCTTAATTATAAAGAGTATTAAAATAAATCTAGAGAGGATTTAAATTATGATTAAATAGCCTAAACCTATTACTTATAGAGGAATTTAAGTATTCCTAGGCTTTTATTACTTTAATGTGATAATATCTCTTATAGCCATTTTAAAAAAAAGATAAAAAGGTTATAAGCAAGAGAATATAAGATTAAATAATTAGGAAAAATACGTATTTTAGGCCCCTATTATGAAATTTAAAAAGCACTAATATTATATTATTTTAATCCTAAGAGATATATTTATATAAAAATAAATATATTAAACTATATAATAATTAAAATATTATCTTATTTAAATAGTAAAGATTAATATTATCATATAATATTGTAATCCTAAAAGTTTAGCAGCCTTAAGCTAAAATATAAAATATTTAATTAAGAAATAATAATAGTTATTATAAAGTTATTTGAATTTTAATAATTTTATCTTAAAGAGTTTATAAAATAAATAAAAGACTTAAGTAAGTACTAAAATCTACAATCTTATATAAGAAATATCAAATTAAATAGAAAACAAATAAGATAATATATCAGCTTAATAACTTACAGTTTTGTAAGTAAATATTATAAAGGTAAAAAAAACCTAATTAATACCTTTTTAAGACCCCTAGGGGTTAAAAGAGATAAATACTAAGAGCTAAGACTTTTAAATTTCTTAAAGAAAAAATAAGGAGGATATAAGCTATAATAAAAAGTTAAAAATAAGAGAAAAGGTTAAATAAGATACTTATAAGAAAAGTGAGTTTATTTTAAACCTTAGGTAAATTTAAGCTTAATAAGAGATCTTTTAATATTATAATAGACCTAGCTTTATTATTATAATATATAAATAATATTAAGAAAAATCTTAGTTTTAATATATAATCTTAAGAAAATTTAAGGTTATTTATAATAATTCCTATTACGATTATAATAAAATTCTTATATTAAGAGAAACCCCTTAAAAATAAAATATTAAAGCTAATTATTAAAATAATTTAGCTACCTAGCTTAATTAAAAATAAATTAATATTTAGCTATAAGACTTATATATCTTAGGTAAATAATAATAAAGATTCTTAAAATTAGTTAATAAAAAATAATTTCTTTTACTTTAAAAATAAACTTTTTATACTAATAAAGCTAGCCTTAAGAAATTAAATACTTAAGCTATATTGTAATAATCTACTTATAAGTTATTTTAAACCTGAAGCAACCTAAAAGCTAATTTAAAAGAAATTATACTAAGAGGGTTTTTAAATTCATATAAAGTAATATATATATACATAGTATTTATTAGGAGATAATATTAAGAAGATATTATTTTTATAAAAAACTTAATAGATTTTATTATTAAATTACTATTAGTATTCTTCAAAGAAAAATAAGTTAATATAATTCTAGTAATAATAAGTAGGCTTATAAAATTTATATAATTCTTAAATACTTTTATAAAATTTATTATATTTAAGGTTATTGAACGTTTTGTAAAGAAATATAGCTATAATTTAATATCTTAAAAGGGATACTATTAAATAAAACATTAATATTTCTAAATACCTTTTAGTTGAATTTTACTATTACTCAAGGCTTAAGTAATAACTATTAACAGTATTTTACTTATAACCTAATAAATAAATAAATAAATTAAATTAAATATTAGGTTAACGTGTTTGATAAGCATGCGCCGCAGACAAGTATGCGCCGCACTTTTCTGAACCCTTTAACTAGTAATCAATCTAAAACCACTATAAACTATTTAATTAGATAAAACTACTCACTATACTCTTCCCAGGATGTCTCAATTACTACCTGACAGGTCCTTGCATTATGCCCGGCCCTGCCGCATACACCACATCGCCGATTGCCCGGTCGCCCTGACCTTCCTCGAGCGCCACTTCTCGATGATTGCCTCATTACCTGTGTATCAACATCCATCTGATCAATTACTTGCGATGCTTCCTATACAGTCATCGCCCCTCCGTGCTGTAATCTAGTCCTTTTTGTCCTTCGGCGCCGGCTTAGTATCTCATTTGCATCTCGAAGATTTCGGAGCTCACTCCTTAGTAAGACAACCTCATGCATAACTGCCTTTGTTGCTTTAGTATTTGACATTAAAGCTTCAATGATTGACTCTGGAGAGCTGCTCTTATGCCTTCTGATTCGCCTTTCAAGGTATTCAGACTGAGATTGGGCCTCAATTGCCGTCTTTGGGGTCTTTGAAGTCCAAGAGGTCGATGGTTCAGCAGCCTCCTCGGGAGGCGTTGGAGTCCGTAGCTGTACATCAAGCTTTGAGATTACATTCTCCGGGTTAAAAGGAGCAAGTCCAGCTCCTCTAAAACCTCCCCGGATGTTGCTTTCTGTAAAAGTAGCTTTAAATGCAGCATAAAAGGCAGAAAAGAACTCAGCCTTTGAAATGTGGGTTATAGAGCATCTGATCAGATGCTCTATTTCTCGACCATAAGCCTGTTTTAGCGGCCCAAAGCACCCAACATCAAGGGGTTGAAGTAAGTGAGATGCATGAGCAGGCATACAGAGCGTAATGATCTTGTTCTCCTTGCAATATCTCTCAAAATCAGCAGAGTGGTGGCTTTCGTGACCGTCAAGGATCAGAAGACGATAGGGACCAGTTGATCGGTTAGTTGTAGAGCGATCGAAGTGTTTTAGCCACTCAAGACCCAGCTCGTTATTTGTCCATCCATTTTGGCTCGTTGCAATAACCCAATCGCCTGGGAGGTTGCATTCTCGGTACCAATTCGCAAGGTGATATTGGCCTGCACCAATGATAAACGGCGCGATCGATTGACCTTCCGCATTAATCGCCTGGATTACAGTAATCCATTCCCGGTTTCCAGGCTGCACTGATTTTGGCCTTCCCTGCGTTTCTGAACCTGTGACAGCCATTCCGGCCATAATAAGGCCCATCATAAAGCCAGTCTCATCAAAGTTCTAGATATCATCTGATCGGATACCATACTTCGCGATTGTGTTCTGTACGAGCCTGAACCAATTGCGAATAATAGTCGGATCTTCACATTTAGCTCTCTGATAGTCATATTTGCGAAATAAACGCGTCTTTAGCTCTAGTTGTCGCTTCATGAAGTTATAAGCCCAGCGCTTGCCGACAGGTGACGCGTTGCGGTCTGCAAGTAGAGAATTGGCCATTTCTTCTACAAAACGCAGTCGCGAGGGAAATCCTCGCGAATCTAGGTCAAGGACGAACTGGACTATTATCTGCTCTTCCAGATCAGATAGTTTCCGTGACTTTGGAATCCAATCGCGTCGTGATTGAATGCCTTGCTGGCGGCGACGTAGGCGACGCTCATCAATCTCATACATCTTTGCAGCGCGTCGGACACTTAGTTTTGGGTTTTTCTGAAGGGCCTGAAGAGCAAGAAGGGTTTTAGCTTCGATTGAAGGTTGTGGTATGATAAATGGTTGAAAACTAATTGATCAGGTAAAATGTATGATGTATGAGGGAAAAGTGCGGCGCATACTTGTCTGCGGCGCATGCTTATCAAACACGTTATTGTTAAAAAAGCTTTATTAATAATAACTAAAATACTTAATTAAAACTCTTATAAATAATATAACTTATATATAACTGTAGTATTAATATTATCATAAGAATAACTCTAAATATAACTCTTATATGACTTAGGCCTAAATGTTATATAACTATTAAAAATAATAATACTGAAGGAAACCTCCTAAAAGTTAAACTTCAAATATAAAAGCTCTAAGATATAAGATATAAATTTATAATATAGTAATAAAATACCTATAATAAATAAATAAAATACTTTAATATTAAATACTAAGAGATAAATTTTAATAAGAAATATCTTATAATACTTTTTATTAAGGACTTCAAGCTTAAAAGAGAAGAAAAGAAATTAGCCCTAAGATTTATTAGATTATTTAAATATATTAGGCTATAAGTATATTATTTAAGTCTTTTAACCTAATATATAAGAATTTATAACATCTTTTTCATTAATTTCTTTTAAAGTATATTAATAACGAAATTAAGAAAATAATAACACCTTATTAATATTTATTAGCCTAAAAGAAAAAGATAATTAATAAGAAATTGAATATATTAAAAAAGAACTTCGAAGTAATTAATTAAAAAAACTATTACCTAGTTATATAAAAAGGATAATAACTTAAATATAACTAATAGGTTATTAATACAAATATATATAATACCCTTTAAATTATTACTAATTAATAGAAATTCTAATTTAAATAAGAAAATAAAAGGTTAAAAGTATAAATAGGTTTTACTTTAAGAAAGAGAATATAACTAAGAAAAGGATAATAAATTAAAATCTATAAACCTAGGTAACTAAGAATATTATAAAACTAATAAAATAAATAAATAATAAACTAATTATGAATAAATCTCTTTTTATTCTAACCTAATACCTTAAGAGATTATTAACTATTTATTATTATTTTATTATATTATCTTCTTAATATTAACTATAAATAATGATTAGCTCATTATTGCTCTTAAAGAAGTAGGTTCCTAGGAGTATAAATATAACTATAATATTATAAAGACTCCCTAGAAATAATAATAAAATAATCTTCCTTAGGATTTGCCTAATTTTATATAGAAATTATAAATACATAAGTTATAAGAGGCCTAACGTTAGTTAATAAATATATAAATATTACTTTGTTATTTCTTAGGACTTAGCTATATAGGAGGTTTATTTTATTAGCATAAAATTAAATTACATATAAAATTAATATTTATATTAAAATAATCTTTAAAAGGTAAGAAAGACTCTTATTAATCTTAATAAGATATTAAAACCTTAATATATTATCAAGATTAATTAAATATAAGAAGATTAAAAGGCAATAAAAAAGAAATACAAAAAGTTTATAATAAAGGAGATTATTATATAACTATAGGATCAAAAGTAAGATTAATAAAAAAATTCTTTTTAAATATAAAGTTAACCTTAAAAATACAAGTAAGAATTATAAAGGTATTATCTTAGTCTTTACTAAAGATAATCCTAATCTAGTAATTAGAAATCATAATTATAACCTTCTAGGTTATATATTTAATATTTAATATCTCTAAGTACAAAATCTAATTCCTTTAATATATATTTTAAAACTTAGAAAATTATAATTAATTAATAAAGGTTTAATATATATAATAAAATATAAAAAGGTATTATGAAGTATCACTTAAGTAATATAATATTAATTAATAGCTATAATATATGAAAAATTAGCTTTGTATATTAAGATATATTAATAAAAAGATATTAACTTCTTAGGTAATATAATTCTATATTAATCTTATTAAAACTAATAAAACTAAGGGATTTCTTATAATCTTTTTTTTATATATATAGACGATTTAAATAATTGATAAAAAATATAATTAAGCTTATATTATATGTTTATTATTAACTAAGAGACACTATTTTTATTATATATCTTAATTAAACTAATTAGAATCTTAAAATATTTAATAATATTCAGCTAATTACCTTTAATTATAGTAAAAGGCCTTAGTTATTATAAGTAATTAAAAGATAAAAAAGAAATAATAAGAAAATATATAAAATACATTTACCTTTATTATAAGTATACTTAATATTCTTATAAAAATATATAAATAAAAAGAAAGTCTATTAGTCTTAAGATTCCATTTTATTAAATAATAACTTCTTAATTATCCTTCTATATATAAAGATAATATATATACAACAAATAAGACGTATTAAAGCTAGGTAATATAAACAGAACTATAGGCTTAGGCTTTCTTATATATAAAGATATAAAAGGAATAAGAAAATTAAGTTTAAATATTATAAAAGAGATAAGAAGAAATTAAAATAAGAAGAAATAATAAAAAAAAAAGGCAAAGATAAAGGCTAAAGGTAAAAGTAAATAATATATAAGCTAAAGCGATTATGTAACATAAAAAAAACTAAAAAGAAATTAAAAAAAACGATGATTAAATACTTATTATAACAATATTAACTAAGGATAACTATTTGAATAAAAGGGGGATAATTATAATAATTATCTAGTTATTATATAAGGTTAGCCTTATCTTAAGTAGGTTAAGTAATTTTTATAATATCCTTATAATTTCTTTAAGAAACCCTATAATAAGGTTCTTTTCTTCTTTAAGCTTTAGTTTAATAAAATATTATTATACCTACCTAGCTTCTTAATATCTATAATATAAATATAATTTATAAAGTTAAAGTATATAATTTAATTAATTAAATTATATTATAGAAATTAAGGGCTATTATAAAATAAAACAGAGGAAATAAGAAAAAAAATAAACTAAGAAACAAACGTTTTAATATTTAAAGAAAAGTTATAAATATTAGTAAATTAAGGCTAACTTAGCAAGTTAATAATAAATTAAATATCCTAGGTATTAAGAAGCTAGATATAGGTATGATAGTATTATATTAAACTGAAGCTTAAAAAAGAAAGGAATCTTATTATACGGTTTCCTAGAGAAATTGTATAGATATTATAGAGATTATCTAACCTACTTAAGATTAGGCTAACCTTATATAATAATTAGGCTATTATTATAATTATCCTCTCTCTCTTTAAATAGCTATCCTTAGCTAATACTATTATAATAAAGTTATAATAATTTCTTATAAATATAAATCTTCTTAGAAGTAATTATAAGTAGCTCTTAGTTTAATTATAATATATTATAATATTAATTCTTAGTATTTATTATCTTATTAATAAAAACTATTAATGACCTACTTAAAGCCTTATTACAATAGTTTATAATTACATATATTTTTAGACCTTTTAAATTACTATTAATACTATTGGTTCCTTAGGCCCTTAGGCTACCGATATTTTTACCTTTATAGTAAATATTTAATTCTCTTTCTTTTAGTTTCCCCTCTTTTTTTCTTCTTTTTCTTTATTTTATATAATCTCTTCAGCTTATATATTACCTATTTTTACCTTTAGCCTTTATTCTTACCTTTTTATCTTTTATTATTTATTTCTTTCCGAATTCCCTTTTATCTTCTTTATAGTGCTTATACTTAGTTCTCTTATTCCTCTTATACCTTTATAAGTAAAGAGCCTAAGCCTATAGTTCCCCTTATACTACCTAGCCTTAATACTTCCTATTTCTCTTATATATATTATATTTATATACATATAAAGATAATTAAGAGGTTAATACTTAATAAAAAGATATCTTTAACTCTATATATTTTCCCCCTGCTTATATACCTTTATAAGATTATTAACTTATCTTATTATATTAAGTATATTAATATTAAAGGTAAATATACTTTATATATTTCCTTATTACTTCTTTTTTATCTTTTAATTACTTATAATAACCTAGGCCTTTTATTATAATTAAAGGTAATTATGTTAATATTATTAAATATCTTAAGTTTATAACTAGTTGAATAAAGGTATAAAATAACAATAATTTCCTTTAATTAATAATAAGGATATAATATAAGCTTAGTTATACCTTTTATTAGCTATTTAAATCCTTTATATATATAAAAGAGACTTATAAGAAGTCCTTTAGTTTTACCAGTATTAATAAGATTGATATAAGTTATAATCCCTAGGAAGTTATTACCTTTTTACTAATATATTTTAATATAAAAAGCTAATCTTTTATATATTATAGCTATTACTTAATATTATATTTCTTCAGTAATACTTTATAATACCATCTTATATTTTATTATAAATATTAATCCTTTTTTAATTTAATATATATTGACTAATTATAATCTTCTAAATTTTAAAATATGTGTTAAAAAAATTAAATCCTTTACTTAGAGATATGAGATATTACATATATAGCCTAGAAGATTATAATCATAGCTTTTAGTTATTAAATTAAGATTATCTTTAATAAAGATTAAGCTAATACCTCTAAGATTTCTACCTATATCCTTAAGTTTAGCTTTATACTAAGAAAAAATCCTTTCATTAATCTTATTTCTAATCCTATACTTATATAATAACCTTTTTTTTATTATTAATCTTATTTATAGCTTCTTTTTTATTATCTCTTTATCCTCTTACATCTAATTAATCCTTATAATATATTAAGGTTTTAATACCTTACTAAGACTAATAAGAGTCCTTTAAAGATTATTATAATATAAGTATTAATTTTATATTAGATTTAACTTTATCTTAATAGCTAAAACGTCCTACTAGGCTAAGCCCTAAGAAGAAATAAAAGGTAAGTAATATTTATATATTTATTAAGTAGGCCTCTTATGACTTATCTACTTATAACTTTTGTATAAAACTAAGTAGGTCCTAAGAAAGGTTATTTTATTACTACTCCTAGGAGGTCTTTATAATATTATAGTTTTATTTGTACTCCTAGGAACCTAATTTTTAAAAGTAAAATTAAATTAATTACTATTTATAATTAATATTAAAAAGATAATATAATTAGAGTAATAATAAAGAGTTAATAATCTCTTAAGATATTAAATTAAAATAAAAGAAGATTTACCTCTAATTAATTTATTATTTATTTATTTTATTAGTTTTATAGTATTTTTAATTACCTATGTTTATAGATTTTAATTTATTATCTTTTTCTTAGTTATTTTCTTTTCCTTATAGTAAAACTTATTTATAATTTTATTTTTATATTTTCTTGATTAAATTAGGATTTTTACTGATTAGTAGTAATTTAAGAGGCATTTTTTATATCTAAAGTAATAACCAATTAGTTATATTTAAATAGTCATCTTTTTTATTTAATTAGGTAATAGGGATTTTTATTAATTATTTTTTCTTTTTTGATATATTTAACGTTTTATTAATTATCTTCTTCCACTAGGTCGAATATTAGTAAGGTTTTATTACATTTTTAGTTTTTTATTTAATATACTTTAAAGAGATTAATATAAAAGATATTATAGATTCTTATATATTAGGTTAAGAGAGCTAGATAATATACTTATAGCCTAACATACTTAGTAATCCTAAATATTCTAAGAAACATTAGGCCTAACTTCTTTTTTTCTCCTTTAAGCTTAAGGTTCTTAGTAAAAAGTATTATAAGTTATCCTTAGTTAAAATTTATCTCCGAGTACTTAGTATTAAAATTCTTGACTTATTTATTAGAGGTATCTTACTAATAATATATTACTAGTCTATCTCTTATATCTTAAAGCTTTTATATTTAAAGTTTAATTTCCAAGACTTCTCCTTAAGTATTATTATCCTTAGTAGCTATATAAAATTTAAGCTTAAATCTTATAAGAGCTCTATTTATAGGTACTTTTATGGTAGTAGAGTTATATATAGACTATACTATTTATAGGAATTTTGGCTAGGTATCTTAGTTATTACCAATAAAGCTTTTTAAGTAATAACTTAGTATCTAATTTATTCTTTTTATTTATTTATTAATTTATAGGTAAAATACTATTAATAGTTATTACTTAATCCTTAAGTAATAGCAGAGTTTTAAAAGGTATTTATAAATACTAATCTATTATTTAATATTATCCCCTTTAAGGTATTAAATTATAGCTTTATTTCTTTATAAAAGAATCTAATAACAATCTAATAATAAAGTCTATTAAGACTTCCTCTCATAATTAGCTTTAAATTAATAGGCTCTTAAGTTTCTTATAAGGATAATATCTTTTCAATACTATCCCTTAGTAAATATTATATATATATATATATTACTTTATATTAGTCTTAAGGCCCTCTTGATATAATTTCCTCTAGATTAACTCTTAAGTTCTCTTAGATCTAAAATATCTTATAAGTAGATTATTGTAGTATAACTTAAGTATTTAATTTCTTAAGCCTAGCTTTATTTATATAAAGAGTTTATTTTTAAAGTAAAATAAATTATCTTTTATTAATTAATCTTAAGAACCTTTATTATTATTTACCTAAGATACATAGGTCTTTTAGCTAGGTATTAATTTATCTTTTAACTAAGCTAGCTAAATTACTTTAATTATTAGCTTTAATATCTTATCCGTAAGGCCTTTCTCTTAATATAAGGATTTAATTATAATCTTATTAAGAATTACTATAAATAACCTTAATTTTTCTTAAGATTATATATTAAGACTAAGACCTTCCTTAGTATTACCTATATATTATAATAATAAAGCTAGGTCTATTATAATAACTAAAGATATCTTATTAAGCTTAGATTTACCTAAGGTTTAAGATAGAATTACTCCCTTTATAAGTATCTTAGTCAACTTTCTCTTTTACCTTTAACTTCTTATTATAGCTTATACCTTTATTATTCTTTCCTTTGAGGAATCTAAGAGTCTTAGCTCTTAGTATTTATTTCTTTTAGCCTTTAGGAGTCTTAAAGAGGTATTAGCTAGGTTTATTTTATCTTTATAATATTTAATTATAAAATTATAAGTTATTAAATAGATATATTATTTATTTTACTTATTTTCTATGTAGCTTAGTATTTTTTATAAAAGATTACAGATTTTAATAATTACTTAGGACTTTTACTTATTTTAAAGACGTTTTAAGGTAATATTATTAATATTTAAATAATTTTATAATAATTATTATTTCTTAATTAGCTATTTTATAATTTAGCTACAGGCTATTATACTTTTAGGCTTAAAATACTATATAATAGAGTATCTTTAAAAACTAACATTATTTTAAATAAATCCTTAAGATAACTTTAAGATAGTTAATAAAAACTAATAAGCTATAATAGAATTACTTATACTTAAATAGTATAAGTCTTATACTACATATTTTACTAAGATTTAATCGCTTATATGCATAATTAAATAAGATAATAAAGCCTTGATAGAAATTTAATATAAAGGATTAAAAGAAGAGATTAAGGATGGATTATAAGTAGCTAGCTAATAGACCTAAAAAGGACCTAATTATATATATTACTATAGTAATTAAGATTAATAAATAATAATATAAATATAAAAAAAAGAGATTTAATTATAAAAGAGGGAATAATTTTAACGTATATTACCTTAATTAATAATATAATACTACCAACTAAAGTAATTCTTAATACTAAGGATAATAGTAAGGTAATTTACTAAGAAATATCTTATTTAAAATAGAATTTAAACTAATAATACTTGAAATAACCTAGCTACATAGTATTAATAATTAAGGTTAAGATACATTTAGATATAAATATCATAACTATAATTAATTTAGATATACAATATAGTATTACCTAAAGCCTAAATAGATCTTAGTATTATCCTAATAATAAGGCCCTAGATAGCTATATATACTTAGATATAATGAGTATTTAAAAGTAGCTATGATATTACTACTTTAGAGAAAATATAAAAATTAAAATAAAACCTATATATAATGGAAAAGTTTAATTAAAGAACTATAAAACTTATTTCTTACCTATAAAGAGGCTAGCTGATAATAAGAAAATTAAACACTAATACTCAGAAAAAAGTATATTAAAAATATAAACAAAATTAAAAGATTTCTAAGAGTAATAAAAATGGTAATAATACAATAAAATAAAAACACTCAGTAATAGCCTATTATACTAAGTAAGGGTTAATATATAGTAATAAGAAAATAATTTAAAAGATTATATTAAAATACTATATGTTTTAGGAATAGTTAATAAAAGAAAAGCTATTATCTCTAATATAGATAATAAAGCATAGTTATTTAAAGCTACAAATAATAGCTTACTTAAAGTAACTTTATAAATTAAGAAAGAACTTTAAAGAGAAAAGAAAAAACTAAAGATTAAATCTAAGTACAATAAAAATAACATATCTAAAGTATAAGATATAAAGAAGGTACAATATAATTAGCTATATAATACCTCTATAAATAAGACAAAGGCCTTAAATAAGAATATAAATAAGATTAATAACTATTATTTATTAAATTTAATATTTAGTATTATAACTTATATAGGGAATAATATATAAATAAGGCCAGAGAATATGAGAGTACTGGTAAAATCTAAATAATATATCTTACAGTATATTATATCAATATAAAGTTTAATGAATAAAGTAATATTAAGACCCTTATAACTTATATATAATATATACAAATCATATAATTATCTCATAAGTAGTATTAATATAAGGTATATAATAAGTATAATTTAATAATAGCTATCTCTCACTAATGATCCTTGGAACATGTAATAGAAAACCTTGCTTATAAATAGAAATAGAGAGACACCTTATATATAATAATCTTAAAGTAATAACAACTATAATATAATACGCCCGATTATTAATAAGTTTATAAAAATAATAGACTTTATAAAGGAATTAGGTAGTTATAATAGATGATTCAAAAAGCTAAAAGAGAGTTTATTAAGTTAACTTAAGAAAAATATATAACTATACTTTAAAATAGAAATTTGGTAAGAAGAACGACTTTAAGAGGTTATAAAGAAATACTAAGAATAAGAAAAAGAATATACTGGGAATATATCAATAATAAATAATGTGACTATTTAATAAAGAACCTATTATATAATAATACTAGCTTAAATACTATTAAAGAAACAAAGTATTAATAAAAAGTAGATAGGCTTTATTTACTTATACTCTAATTAATATAAAGAATATATAAGATACATATAAAATTAAAAGTATAACTCTAATAGTAATTATATAATAAAGAATTTATAAATGATTATATAAATAGAGAAAGATATTATAATAGTAGTTATAAAAAACTATAGATATATAAAATATATAAATAAGGATAACTTAGACCAATAATTACTTCTAGAGCTATAAGATTAAGAGATTTAATAATAAATTACTTAATACTTTAGGTCTAATATTAAAGGAAATAGTTAGATATATAAATTAATAATAAAACTAAGTAAAACTTTACTTATCTGAAAGTAGTGATAAACCTATAATTATTATAAAAACAAGAAATTAATATTTTACCTGTTAATTGATATAAAATAATAACTCTTTAATTATAATAATAATATAAATTAAGAGATTAATTAAGTTGGAACTTTTATTAAAGGAAAGAATTAAGAAGTAAATTGTAATATTATCCTTTTGATATAAGAGGCTTGTATCCTCCTTAGTATAACATAACTTAAATAATAAAACCTAAATATTAACTAAAGGATTACCTAGGTTACTTTTTTTAATAACCCTAAAGGTAATAATAAATTAATTCTAAGACATAATGTGACATCTTAAACCCTAACTTCAGAGAATAATATAAATATATATAAGGTAAAGTCTGTAATACCTCTAAAGGGAATTAAGATAAATATAAGATAAATAAAAAACCAAAAACAAAAGTCCTACGTATTTTTAATACGTAGAATTTATAAAATAAAGATAAAATATAAACTAGCTAAGATTAAAAGAATATTATATATATAATAAATTACATTAAAAGGTAAAAGTAAAGATATTTAAATATAATTAGTAAGATTATATAATTAACCTTACCAATAAGATTTTATTATCTAAGAATATATATTTACTTAATTTAAAAGAGTTGAAGCTATAATAAAGATATATTAGTAATATATTTAAGAAATGTTATATTAAAGTATTAACATCATTAATAGGTTAATTGCATCTTTATATTAAAGAATAATAAAACGCTATAAGTTAACCTATTATTGATTAGAAAGAGATTAATATATGAATTACTAAAAATTAAGTATTACTTTTAGTAATTATAAAACTAAAGGATTAACTATAAGGAAAGAAATGTCTTTATTGCAATAAGTCTTAAGAATTTATATAATCCTATTTTTATTTAAAAAAGGACATAAATAAAAGATAGTATGTAAGACTAAGGTTAGAATATTTAAGTACTTAATAATATATTTTAGGCTTAGGAATATATTAATAATGTTATATTAAATATTTAAGCATATATTATAATAATACCTTAATACCTTTATAATATACTACTTATATAATATCGTAGTCTTCCTAGATAATATAGACGAATATAAGAGATATATTTATAAGATCTTAAAAGCTTTATAAGACACTAAGCTCTTAATTAAGTAAGAAAAAACTTATTTTTATATCTAAGAGATAAGATACATATATATTATTAGTCTTAGAGAAGTTAAAATACATTAAAAAAAAGCTTATAGTAATAGTAAAGTAAAGAAAATCTAAGGAAACTTAAATATTATTGGGATTTGCTAACTACTACTAATAATTTACTAAAGACTTTAACAAAGTTATAAACCTATTAATAGAACTCATTGAGAAGGATTAATTATTTAAATAAAATAATAAAACCTAATAAGTCTTCAAATAGATTAAATACGCTATCCTAGCTATATTTAATTTATATAAAAAGTTTAAGCTTAAAGTAGGTTTATTAGATTTTTAATTAATAGGATATATTAATAAGACAGACTATATTGTACTATATTCAATTTATATTAAGTAGATATTTAATATTATTAATATATCCTTAAATAATTTTATTTTTTATTACTTTTAATATAAATAATTTGATACCTATATATATATTACTGAGTATAATATAACCTATGTAAAGCCTATTAATATTCTTATTAGTTTTTAAAGGCTCTAAAAGACTAAGGGTACTTAAAATAAAGTTTCTTCTTAGGAATATACGAGACTTACAGGTTAAACTCTAATAAATAAATAAAAGTATTAATAAGCCTTTTATTAGCTTTATTTATATTTATTATGTTAACTATTCTTATTTTTATAATATATTTTCTTATTAAGTAATTTATACAGATACTAGAAAAGCCCTTAGATATTTTAATATAACGTACACGATAAGCATGTGGCACAGCATACTGTGCAGCTAGGAATAACTTACCCTATAGGAATTTGCTTCTCAAATGAAATAGCTAAAAATCTAGAAAAATTATTCTTAATGACAGTATAGCTAGCCTAGTAAAGAAATACTTTTATACGATTTTTATTTATTTTATTTTATGTAGAAAACCTTAAGATACAGTGTAATATACAGTGTAAATCGATTTTAAAGTTTATAGCTATGTAGAATTTCATTAAAAACATTAGCATAGCTTATTTTAAGACTTATATATAAGCTATTATAATATTAGCTATTCTAAGCCTAATTTGAATTTTAAAGAATTATTTAAAAACCCGCCTTTAAGGTGACAAGTGGGGTGTGCCGCATGCTTATCGTGTACGTTATGCTTTTAATTTTTTTATTACCTAAACTAAGGCTATTATTTTTAATTTATTAGCCTATAATAAGTTTTTATTTTAAATACAGTTCTATTAGTAAAATAACTTAATATGATAATATTAAAAGGGACATAAGTATTTTCTTTTTAAATATAATTATCTTTTATATAATATATGATAGCTTTAAAGGCTTTTTATATATTACTATTAAGTTAAAAAAAGAAATAATTCTTAAGATTAAAATAAATTGATTTTTTTCTTATAGTAATTTATTATCAAATTATGTAAAAGGAAAGCTTTTTTATTAATATAAGGCTATAATATATTATCTTAATATATAACTTCCTTTTATTTTTATTACTATTAATAATCTTATTGTTTCTTTTCCCCTTTAGCTAATAATATTACCTTATACTTCTATAAGGGCTTAATAATCTTATATAGTAAGAAATAAAACATTAAATACATCTTATGGCATTAATATATCACTGTAAGGTAATAAATTGATATAGAAATTCTAAGTTAATAAATACTATAACTTTTTTTATTATAATTAAAAAACCAAGAATATTAATATAAAAGCCTAATACTTCAGTACTTAACTATCTAGTTTAGTTTTTTATTAATAGGATTGATAAGTTTTCTAAAATAAACAATTTAAATAAAAATATTTATATGTTAAAAGATGCTTTTCAGTTAACTTAAAAAATATTTAATACTATTGATATAAATATAATTAAAGCTTTAATATAAATATAAAAGTTTATTTATATAATATTAAATATATATTAATAAGTTATAATACCTTATCAACGTAATTATAAATCTTTTTAAGCTTTTATAGCTTATTATTATAAACCGATATTAATATTCTAAGGCTACATTAAATTAGTAAAAAAAAAGGTAAGATACTTATTAATCAGATATATATTACCTCTTCAAAAGTAATAATAATATCTCCTTATTTAAGTAATAAGTACCCATTAAACATAATAGCCTCATTTAAATCTCTTAGGTTTTTAATAACTTATTTCTTAGGCTTTTTATTTATAACTCTTTACATAATATATATAAAGGCTAGAAATAATATAGACTATATTATTTACTTTATTTATTTTTAATTATAAAGCTTATTAATGATCTTATTAATTAACTTGTAGCCCTTAAGCTCATAATATAAGATCTGTAAAAGCCGTTTTATTTATATTAATTATTTATAAGTAATATTATTATTAATTTATCCTCTAAGATAAATATTAAGTCTTAAGTATAGTATATACAACTAATCTTATTATTATAAATATAAATACCCCTACTAATTATAACTTTAAGTAGGTTAAGTTATTTCTAAATATATGTCTAATATAATGAGGCTTTAAGAGAGATTTAGCGATTATTAGCTTTTATTTCTTAGATCTCAAAGGTAAGGCTATTATCTTTAAAACTAATAATTATAAACTAAGAAATTCCTTAATATTTAATCAAACGTTCTTTTTTTTACTATTTTTTCACTATTTATATAATAATTATATATTCTTAATATCCTGTAGGATTATATATTTTATATTCATAATTGTATTCATAATAATTAGGCTATTTATTATACAAGTAATATTTTTAGATTTATTTATAATTTAAGAAATAATCTCCTTAGCTGTTATAATAATAATTTTATAAATTAAATTAAATTTAAATAAGATTATTATTACATTAATAGTATTAATGATAGGAATTTTTCTTCCTAGTAAAATAGCTAATTTAATTATTATTATTAAGTTAAATATAATAACCTTCTAGGCATTTAAAAAGTAAATCTTATTTTTTTTATATATTTTCTACTATTACCTAGCTTTTATTTTCTTTATAATTATTACTTTAGGAGTTATACTTAAACTTATAGTCATATAACTATTAAATATAAATATTCTATCATTTAATACTTTTTTCTATAAAGCTAAGATAAATTATACTTGTCTTATTAAAACAACTATTAATTAAGTAATAATAATGTATTAATTTATATATTAAAAAAGTTAAAAGATAGTAAAAAGGAAAAAGAACTTATTTAAATTATTATAAGAAAGGCACCCTAAGTATTATTTAGTTATATTTATCCTTATCTTATATTTCTTTTATTATATTATCTTATAACCTAAGCTGGCCTATTATTAACCTACTAAGCTATCCTTAATTAGCTAATATTTATAGTTTTTCCTTAAATATTAAAACCTGCTTTTTTTATTTTACCTTTTTTTTTCTTTCTTTTTCTTTCTCTTCTTTTACCTTATAATATCCCTTAGTTCTTATAATAAAATATTTATATTATTAATTTAATTAATTTCATTTTATATTTCAACATTATAAATTATACCTAATATATATTTTTATTATTACTCAACATAATTTTATTAATAGAGGCCTATTATTATCTTAATATATTATAACCTCATTTTAGGTAATTAGCCAAATTCTTTAATGCCTTTATTTAAGTTGTAATATACTTAATAAGAAATATATTATTATTAGTACTAAGAGGTTATATTTAATATTTGAAGATTATAGGATTAACTTATTATATTAATTATAATGTAATAATATATAATATAGTATGAACCTAGCACTTATGTTATATAAGGCTAATAGTAAATAAAATCCTTATAAAAAACACCTTAAAACAATTAAATTAATATTATAATAACCCCAACTATTTATATACTTATGAAACCTAAGTAGAACTTATTATTATAGGTATCAGATATAAGAATAAATAAATAATCTAAAATACTAAAATTATATTATAGGCTAGTAAATATTACAAATATATAGAACTTACTAAAAAATAAGTAATTATAGAATAAGACCATAGTATTTATATTTAAGCTTACGTAAAGAAATGCTAGAAGACCTTATAACCCTAGAAGAATATATCTGAGCTACGAATGACTAAAGAAGATACCCTAATTACCTAAATTGTAGATAGATATTATAGGTATTATATATATATTACTATTCTTTATAATATTAATAAAATAGGGTAATAAATAATTACTTCTTAAATATATAAGTTTAAGAATACTAAAAATAAAAACCCTATTTAATTATTAATATCGTAAGATATTAAGTTACAAAGAGGTATAAGGGAGCTTAAGTAGCTAAATTAGGAGTTTATATAGAAATATAAAAATAAGCTTTAATATATATATAGATTTTAAATATATTGTATATCTTAAAAAGCTTTACTTTATAATTAATAATTATAAAATTGATATATTATTTTAATAATAATTTATTTATATATAATAAGTCTTTACTTGTAATTCTCTAATTATAAATAAAAGTATATAAATTTAAAATATAAGTAAAATTCAGATTATTTATATTAATCAAAAGATAAATTATATAATAATTATTTACTATATTTATGGAATTATAGCTAGGTCACTTATTAGTAACATTACTTATATAGTTTTATATTTTATAATAGGTTTCATAACTTTTAGTTTATTTAAAATCGCGCTTTTAAACTTAAAGCTTTAATATCAATTACTTTAATTAAATAATAATAAAAAGAGTATTTAGTTTATTGAAGTTAAAGGAAATACCTTTTAATATTTATATATTGAGGCTATTTATTTAATTAGATTATAGTATTAAAGGTAATAGTACTGTATAATTTTAAAACTGGATATTCAAGTTATTATATTCTTTATTATAGTATAACGTGTTTGATAAGCATGCGCCGCAGTCAAGCATGCGCCGCACTACCCTATACACCTTAAATCTAGCTTTTAAAAAACACTTTAAAAATCCAAATTAAACCTAAAATAGCTAGGATTTTAATAGCTTATATATAAGTTTTAAAGTAAGCTATACATACTTTTTAAGAATTCTTTAAAAATCCTATATAGCTATAAACCTTAAAATATATTTATACTGTATTTTACACTGTATAATTAAGCTTTACTATATAAAGGAGATTTTTTAAAAATCTAAAAAAAATATATTATATAGTTTATTATATACTATTTTAAAAAATAATTTTATTAGATTTTTAGCTATTTTATTTATAATTAAAAAATACTATAGGGTAGGGTTTTTAATACTATACAGTGCAGTGCGGCGCATACTTGTCTGCGGCGCATGCTTATCAAACACGTTATAATACTTTACATTATAATATACTAAAAAATTATAAGACCCTATTGCCTATACTTTATATATTGGTTATACAGATATTTAACCTTTTAATATTTCTTTAATTATATAGAATTAATAAGCTAGTTATAGTTTAAGATTATAAAAATAAAGCTAAAATAAAGGCAAAGTAATAGTAAAGTTTAAAGGCTTAAATAAATTAAGTCAAGTCTATTTATATAAGTTAATTAGTAAAAGAAAAATTAACTTAAAGTTAATAATAACTAGCTTTACTAATCAAATATATACATTAAAGTATATAATTAATAAAATTATATTTAAAAATAATAAATAAGGTAAAATTAATAAAAAGGTAATAGTTTAAACTAGGGATAAATAAATATATAAAGTATTTTTAGTAATATTTAAAGTTTATAAATAAGAGAATTACTTAGAAAGTTCTATAAAGTAGATTATATAAACTAAAAGAAATTCTATCCATAAAAAAGAGTTTCATTTAAAAGTGAAAAAAGCCTTTTAATAAGTAAATGGAGCTATAATATATTAAAAAGATTTTACTTAATTAAGTATACTTACCTTGAAAAAATATAATTAAGATTAAAGTAAGAAATAGTAATATTAACAATAGATTAAATAATATATATCAATATTTATATATTCTATAAATACCTATTTATTTTTAAATATTTTAATAATAATAATTTAATAGACTTAATATTAATAAATTTACTCAGAAAGTAAGTTTCTAAGTAATATTTAAGGTGTATAATATTATTTAAAATTCACCTTTTCATTAACTTATTTTTAAGTCTAAGTAAAATATTCAATAATCTAAATACTTGAATATAAATATATTTAATAAACTTTATAGATTTTAATATATATTAAAGCTTATTAATTACAGTATTATATTTCCCTAAAAACACTTAAAATAGCTTTATAAAGTCCTATATTACCTAAAAAGCAAATTAAGTAGTATTTATAAATTATATATAAAAAGTACTATATAAGCCTATTTTTATTATCCTTATAAGACTTATATAGCTATTATAATTAAATAGAATAGAATTCTAGAATGTAAAGAGCTTAATTTAGAGCATTTAAGTAACTTTATTTTTAAAGTATATATATTAAACTAAGCTATATAGCCAAAATTATAGAAGAATATATATATTATAAAGTCTATATTCTACTATACTATAATAACTCTCTTACTTACTAATAGTACTAAATAGTATAAATATATTACTTTTTAGTAATATTACTCTATATAGATATAGTAAGTAAAAAAACTTTAAAATTAAATTATTTAGCCTATTAATATAAATTACTAAGTAATATAGCCTTTATAATATATGTAAGTATTTATTATATAGGCTTATAATTCTTTTTTCCCTAGTTTAAACTACTATTTCTTTACTAATTTTACTTTATTTATTTTTAAATATAAGGTTAATTAGTTATATACCTCAGTATATATATTTAATTAATAGAATTATTATTACCTTTAGGTTAATTTAACTTTTACTTACTAACCTATATAAAAGTTAACTTAATTCCTTTAAACCTTTATAAAACCTTACTATTACCTTATATTTATCCTTTTACTATTATAATCTTAGACTATAACTAGCCTATTATTAATTTAAAAGTAGCTCCCTTTTTTCTATAATAACCCTTTTAGCTATATTAAGCTACTTTTTATATATATTTAAGTTTAAGCTTATAAAAGTAATAAAACGGCTATTTAATTTAACTAAAAAGGATAACTTTTCTTTAAGTTTTTCTTTAAGTTTTTAAGAGCTAATAGCATATGATTAGCCTAGTTTATATTACTCAAGCTAAAAAAGCTTATAATAGATTAAGCTTATTAAGGTATAATTTAAAATAGCTATCTTAATAAAGTTAAATTAATACTGTAATAAAAAGTTATTTTTAATAGTAGTTATTATTATATTTAACTTTTTATATTCTTTCTTATTAGCTACCTTTTTAGTAGGCCTAATAGCTATAGTAAAGTTATAGTTAGTTATCTAGCAGGCCTAGTTATATAGCTATAGGCTATTTTATATACTAGATATTATATTAGTAGCTATAATTAATATTAATAACCATAACTAATAGGTTAAGGAATATACTCTATGATAGGTATACTAGGCCTAGTATATTATTAAAGATGTTTTAGCTAAAGTAAAAGAAAAAGGTTAATATAGCTATTAAAAAAGCTATAAGCAGTATTTATATTACTTAGTTAAAGTAGTAATTATATTACTTAGAATAAATAAGCCTTAATTAATTTTAAGCTTTATAATACTAGCTTATTATAAAAGCCTTACTATTTAAGCCTTTATTTAAAAAGTTAAAAGCTTAATGCCTTTATATAAAGCTATTAATAAATAAGAAAAAACTTCGTTTATAATCTTAACTATATAGCTTAATTTAATATAAGTACTTTAAGAATAACGTTACTTAAGAGCTTTAATTAAAGCTCTTTAGGTTTTTAAAATTTACTTTATTTTATTTAAAAGCCTATATAGGCCTTATAAGGATAACAATAGCCTTATATAGTAGTTCTTATATATAATTTACATATTATACTCAATTTCCTATTAAGGTAATAAAAGATACAATATAAGTATTTTAAGTATTTTTAACTAAACTAACTTAAATAACGCAAATAATTATTATTAAATTAGTAATTTAACTAATTAGTTATTAATTATCTCAAAATTAACTATAGTTAAATTCATTGACTAATTAGTTATTAGTTATTTTAAAAGTAACTATAGTTAAATTAAATAACTAGTTAGTTATAACTAATAGGTAATTTAACTCGTTAGTTAAATCAAACTAATGAATTAGTTAGTGACTCAATGCTAATACTAATTAAAACTAGTTTAATAGGTTAGTGATAAATTAAATTAAGTTATTTTTTTATTATTATTAGCTTTATATAAAGCTATTAAGCTGTTAACTTTTGAATTTTAAGCATAAATAATAAGGCCTTTATAATAAGCTAGAATTATAAAAGTTAAAATTAAAGAAGGTTTATTTACCTTTATTATATAATTACTACTTTAACTAAGTAATATAAATACTCCCTATAAGTCCCTTAATAGCTATATTAACCTTTATCCTTAACCTAATCTAAAAGAGCTTTAATTAACCTTTATAATATTATATAATATATTCTTTAACTTAACTTTCCCTATTAGTTATAGTTATTCATATTAATTATAGCTATTAATATAATACCTATATAAAGTAACTTAAAGCTATATAATTATAACTACTATATAACTAGCTATAACCTTAATATAGCTATTAGTCCTACTTTATAAGTAATTAATAAAACAAATTCAAGAAGATTTATATAATAGTAACTACTATTGAGAAGAACTTCTTATTAAAGTATAAATTTAATTTTATTAAAATAGCTATCTTTAATTATAAGTCAATCAAGTTAATTGATTATTAAAAAGTCAAAATATCCCTTTAGTAATATATAATATATACCTAATTAAGGTCATAAATATGAAAATAATATAATAAAATACGTATATTTAATATAATATAATATAAGTATTATATACTATACTAAAGAATATAATAACCTTAATATAAAATCTTATAATTATATACAGTATATTACCTTAAACTTTATAATTTAATTAAATAAATAGCCTTAATTTATAAATATAAAAAGATATTTCCTTTAACTTTAATAAACTAAATATCTTTTCTATTATTACTTAGTTAAAGTAACTACTATTGAGGCTTTAATTTTAAAAGTTCAATTTTAAATAAGCTAAAAACTAAAAAAATTATCATAAAATATAATACTATATAATAAATATTGATAAACTTAAGTTTGTTATTATATTAGTCCTTTAATCTTTCTTAAAGTATTATATAATTATAAGAAAGTACTTACTATATATTAGACTATTAATAATATAATAAGTGAATCTTGAATTATTAAATATAGCTATTTAATATTAATAAACATATAGCCTTAAATAAAGCTTTTATTAATTATATAATAAATTAAATAGAGGTATTAAAAGACTTGATAAATTACTTAAAATAAAGTTAATACCTATTAAAACAATAGTAAGCCTTTATTAATAGTATTATATTAAGTAATAATAATAGTTTATATTAGCTATAACGTGGTTGATAAGCATGCGACGCATCCAAGTATGCGACGCACTTTTATTTCTACTTTAAACTCGGTTTTTTAAAAGCTTATAAAATACTTAAACTAAGCCTAAAATAGCTATAATTTTAGTAGCTTATATATAAGTCTTTAATTAAGCTATATTAATTTTATTAGATTTTTAAAAAAATCTTATATAGCTATAAACTTAAAAGTCTACTTATACTGTAAAATGCACTGTATAAATAAGCTTTTCTATATAAAGCAATTTTTTTAAAAATCTAGAAAAAAATATATAATATAGCTATTACTATACTATTACTAAAAATATTTTTATTAAGTTTTTAGCTATTTTATTTATAAATATAAAATACTATAGGGTAGGTTTTTTAATACTATACAGTGCACTGCGTCG
>LBNR01000023.1:170898-198507 GCA_001262555.1 Fusarium nygamai | reverse complement strand
TTATTTATAAATATAAAATACTATAGGGTAGGTTTTTTAATACTATACAGTGCACTGCGTCGCATACTTGGATGCGTCGCATGCTTATCAACCACGTTAGTTTATAAAATTAAGATATATAATTAAAATAGGTAAATTAAAGATAAATATTATATTATAAGAATTAAAGGCTATTATAATATAAAAGAAGGGAAATAAGAGAGAAAAAAAGAAGAAAAAAAGTAAATTAGAAAATAAAGGTTTTAATATTAAGGGAAAACCTATAAATATCTATCGACTAAAGCTAGTTCAGTAAGTTAGTAATAGATTAGATTAGGTTATAAGGTACTAAGTATAGTATAAGGAATATAAATTAAAGGTAAATATAGCTCATTAATACTTAGGGTTAATTAATCATATAACTTATCTAGCCTATTTAAATATAATTAACTTAAGTTAGGTCTGTAATAAGCTATTATGCCTTTTAAACTTAAAAAAGGTCTTAAAAGAAGGTTATTCTCTTTAATTAAATTAGGTACCTTTCTTTATAACTTTTAAAAGCAATTTAAATATATATAAAAAGTAGTGTTATAATATAGCTAAAAGGGTTATTATTATAAAGGGGGGTTTTATTATTATAATAATAGGCTAGTTATAGTTTAAGACTATAATAATAAAAAGATAATATATCTATAAATAGAGTTGTAGGATAAAAGTAAGGCAATAGTAAGTTTTAAAGGTTATATTAAAGTTAGAATATATTAAAGGAAGTGAGTTAAAGTAGGGAAGTTTTTAATATAAAGCTAATTAATTATATAATTTAGTATATATGTTTTATTAATATATTTACTTATTATTTGCTTTTACTAATTAACTTATATAAAAATTAAGTTAATTCCTTTAATTCTAACTTTAATAGAACCTTTAAGCCTTTCTATTACTTTATATTTCTTTATATATTAATAATAAGACCTTTTTATAATAATAACCCTTTTAGCTATATTATAAGTCTACTTTTCATATATATTTAAGTTTACAAATATATTAAAGAAAGTAACTTTATTTGATTAAAAGGAATAACTTCCTTTCAAGACTTTATTTAAATTTACAAGGCTCAATAGCTTATTATTAACTTAATGTAAATTAATTAAGTTAAAAAGGCTTATATAATATATTAAGTAGATTAGACTATAATTAAAGATAATTATTTAAATAAGGTTAAATTAATACTTTAATGAAAAGTTGTTCTTAAGAGTAAATACTAGTATATAGATTTTCTTTAAATTTTATTTTTTAAATACTTATAGAGTAAGCCTAATAGCTATATTAAAGCTATAGCTAGCTATATAATAGGCTTAATTACATCGCTATAGGCTATTTTATGTAATGAATATAATATAAAGAGATATAAGTAATATTAGTAATTATAATTAATAAATTAAGGAATATACTTATATATACTAAATATATTAAATATGGTAATCTTTTTAATAAAGTAAAAGAAAAAGGTGAATATTACTATTGAAGGACCTAGAAGTAGTATTTATATTATTTAATTTAGATCAGAGTTATGTTATTAAAGTAATTAAGTTTTATTTAATTTCAACTATTATAATAATAACTTACTATAAAGGTTTTATTACTTAAGCCTTTATTTAACAAGTTAAAAGCTTAGTAGCCTTATATAAAAGTAATGATAATAATAATAAACATATATTATTTATTTAAATATTATTTTAGTATCTTTAAAAATAAATAAAAATATTTTAAATTTTTAATTAAAATTTTAAATGGATAAGATATTATACTATTTTATATAAAAGGCTTTAAAAATACTTTTTACTAAAATTAAAGTAAGTTTATTAAATCTAATTTAATTATTAAAAATATTGTAGTAAATTTAATAAAGATTTATATTATTTTTAATTAATTTAATTTCATTTTTTATTAAAAAATATAAGTATTTCTTAACGTTTTATAATTTTTATATGTAATATATTTATAATTATTTAACCGTTATTATATTTTTAATAGCCTTTTTGAAACATGACTAAAATAAAACTAAATTAAAGAATATATAATATAATAATTAAAAAACATAAGTATTTTAAGATTATATTATTAAATTTAAAAAAGTATTAATTGTATAATATTTTAATGTTGAAATATATATTTATATTAAAATAACTATATTAATTTATGTGATAATTAATTTCTTTTTTTTATTATAAAATATAAAAAATTATTACTTTATAATATTTAAATTATAAAAACTGAATAAGTGTAAAATAAAATAGAATATAATTAATTAAGAAATAATAATTATTATAAAATTATTAAAGTATTAATAATATTACTTTAAATACTTTTTAAAATAAATAGAAATATTAAATAATTATTAAAACCTTTAATTATTTATCATAAATATTAAGTTAAATAATAAAAAAAATTTAATAATATTTATATTTAATAGCTTATAATCTTATTACTAAATACAATAAGAAATAACTAAGTTTTATTAATATTTTTATTAAAATATTAAAAAATTAAAAAAGAAAATTATAAATTAAATTTAATTAAATCTTTAAAAAATTAAAATAACTAACTTAGAATTTATTATTCATTATTATTAGCCTTATATAAGGCTATTAAGCTTCTAGCTTTTAAATTAAAGGCTTAAATAGTAAGGCCCTTATAATAGGCTAGTATTATAAAGGTTAAAATTAATTATGGTTTATCTACTTTAAGTAATATAATTACTACCTTAACTAAGTAGTATAAATACTACTTATAGGTCTACCCTTAGCAGCTATATTAACCTTCTTCCTTTACCCTAGCTAAAAGACCGAGATAATACCAGGCCTAGTATATCTATTATAAAGTACATTCCCTAACCTGACTTTCCCTATTAGTTACAGTTACTAATATTAATTATACCCACCAACATAATACTTACTATACAAAATAGCCTATAGCCATATAATTAGGCCTACTATACGACCGGCTATAACTTTAATATAGCTATCAGGCCTATAACTTATAAATTATAATAAAAAGTTAATAATTAAATAAAAAGTGAAGTAAAATATATATAAAAATAAATATTATTTAAAATTTTAAGTAAATTAAAAACAACTAATATATTTTAAAATATTAAATATAATTTAATTTTATTATTAAAAAATAGAAATGATATAAATTTAAAATTTCATTTAAAGATTTAATTTTATAATATATTAAAGTTCTTTATAGTAATTTTTTATAAAACTATAATTTAATCTGTATATTAAAAAAAAGCTTTTAAAAATATGATAATATTCAAATAAAAAAATATAATTTATAATTTAAATAAAAAAATAAAATCTATAATTTAAATTACTATTTTAGTTTTTAAATATGAGGTTAATTAGTTATATACTCTAGTATATATATTTAACTACTAAGGTTATTATTAAACTTAAGTTAACTTACCTTTTACTAACTAACTTATATAAATACAGTTAATTTAATTTCTTTAATTCTAACTTTAATAAAATCTTCAGTCTAACCTTACTATTACCTTACCTTTATCTAACTGTGTCTATAGATATATTATCTTTATATTAATACTAGGACCCCTTTTATAATAATAACCTTTTTAGCTATATTATAACGCCACTTTTTATATATATTTAAATTACTTATAAAAGTTATAAAGAAAGGTACTTAATTTAATTAGAGAAAATAACCTTCTTTTAAGACCTTTTTTAAGTTTAAATGGCTTAATAGCTTATTATAGACCTAGCTTAAGTTAATTATATTAACATAAGTTAAATAAGCTGTATAACTAATTAACTTAATTAACTTATAATTAAAAAAAGCTATTTTAATAAACCTAAATTTGTACTTTAATAAAAAATTCTTTTTAATAGTAATTATTACTATATAAATCTTTTCTAGTTTTTCTTTATTAGCTACCTATAAGGTATGCCTAATAGCTATATTACCATTATAGCTAGTTATATACAGTGTTTAGAATGAGTCACTGACTCATTTGTCAAATCATGATTTGATTTCATTTAACTATAGTTATTTTAGCTAATTTACTTAAAAATATAAAAAATAGCTATATTAAATCCTCTATTACCTAAATAGGAAACTTAACACTATATACTAATTATATATAAAAAATAGTATATAAAACTAGTTTTTTACTATTTTAAGTCTTATATAGCTTTAATAATTAGATAAAGTAGATTTTAAGAATTTAAGACTAGAGCTCTTAAGTGACTTTATTTTAATATACCTCTAGTAAATTAAGCTATTTAATTAAAATTATAGCAAAATATATATATTATGAAGCCTATATTCTACTATATTATACTTACGCTTTTTCTCATTAATAGGCTTAAATAGCTTAAAAGTATTACTTTTTTAGTAATTTTACTCTATATATAGTAGGTAAAAAGTCTTAGAAGGTAACTTATTTAGCCTCTTTAAATAGATTACTAAGCAATATAGCCTTTATAGTATAATGCCTTTTATATTATATAGTATAATAATCCTTTTATAATTTTAGCTATATATATAGTATTTATATAGGCACTTTAAAAATAAGGTTACTTAAATGCTTTAATTAGACTTCTTTAGATGCTTAAAATCTACTTTATTTTATATAAAAGGCTATATAAGAGTTAAAATAGTAAGACAAATAGTCTTATATAGTACCTTTTATATATAATCTATGAATAGTAGTTAATTTCCTATTTAGGTAATATAAGATTTAATTTAGCTATTTTAAGTTATTTTACGCTAATTGACTGATTTAACTATAGTTAAATTAAATTCAATCATGATTTGACTATAGTTACTGAAAAAAATTGATTTGACTAATTAGTCAAATCAAAGGTATGTACCCAGTCAAGTCAAATTGTGAGTTAATTTGACTTGATTTGACTCATTCCGAACACTGGTTATATAGTAGTGTTAATTATATAGCTATAGGCTATTTTATATAAATATTATTATATTAGTAATTATAATTGATATTAGTAACTATAACTAATATGGAATGTCAGGTTAGGGAATATACTTAAGTATAATAAGTATATTAGGCCTAGTATATTTTAAGGGTTAATTAAAGATCGTTTAGCTAGGGTAAAGAAAGAAGGTTAAGATAGTTCCTAAAAGGCAGTACATATATTGCTTAGTTAAGGCAGTAATTATATTACTTAAAGCAGATAAACCTTAATTAATATTAACTTCTATAATACTAGCCTATTATAGGGGCCTTATTATTTAAGCCTGAGTTTAGAAAGTTAAAAGCTTAATAGCCTTATATAGAGGTAATAGTAACAAGAAAAAATATTACTATTAAATAAACTTAATAATAGTATTTTATTTTTATACTAATAAATAAAATAAATAAAATATATTTAACTTTTATTTATTCTTTATAAAAAAGCTAAAATACATTTATAGTAATATATAAAGTATAGCTAATTGAGGTCTTAAGAAAGTAATATAATAAAACTTGTATTTCTTATAATAATATAATATAAAGTATTATATATTATATTAAAAAATATATTATCTTTAATATAGAGTATTAGGATTATATATTATTATTTTAAAACTTTATAATTTGATTAAATCAATAGCTTGAATTTATAAAATAAAAAGATATTTCTGATAGTTTTAATAAGTTAAATACCTTTTTTATTATTAATTAATTAAAGTAATTTCTATTAAAGCCGTAATTTAATTAAACTATCTTTAAATAAGCTAAAAACCTTAAAATCTATTATAAAATATATTACTATATAATTAAGATTATTAATAGCTAACTTAGCTATAATTATATAAACAAAATAATTAATAATTATATATTTTTTTTATTACTATTAGCCTTATATAAAGCTATTAAGCTTTTAACTTTTAATTTAAAGGCTTAAATAGTAAGGCCCTTATAGTAAGCTAATATTATAAAGGTTAAAATTAAAGAAAGTTTATTTCCTTAAGTAATATAATTACTACCTTAACTAAGTAGTATAAATATTATCTACAAGACCCTTAGCAGCTATATTAACTTTCTTTCTTTACCTTGCCTAGAAGATCCTTAATTAACCCTTATAATATACTAGGCCTAGTAGATCTAAGTATATTCCCTAACTTAACTTTCCCCATACTTATTAATTATAATTTCTAATATTTATTATAGCTACTATTATTATACTTTATAATAGCCTATAAGCTAATTAAACCTATTATATAACTAACTATAACTTTATTAATATAATTAAATTCGTCTTAAGTTAGGCTAATAACTATAACTATTATAAAGAACTTCTTATTAAAGAGCTAGTCTAGCTTAATTAAAATAGTTATTTTTAACTATATTTTAATTAACTTAATTAGTTATATAGATCTAGATTCCTTCAGTTATAATGTATTACTAAATTAGCTAGCTAAAAAGTTATTATAATTAAAGAAGCTAAAAGAAGATATAAGATAAGTCAGGACCTTTATAGCTAATTAGGCTACTTTCCTTACTACTTTTAAAGGCCTATTAGCTAGGTATAAAAAGTAGCTTATAAATATAAGTATTAAGGCTAAACAGATAGTCTATATCCTCTTACTTATATAGAATTAAAAATAAAGTTAGGGTAGTAGTAAGGTTGGACTAAAGGTTTAAAGAAATTGAGTTAACTTTACTTTATATAAGTTAGTTAGTAAAAGTTAAATTAGCTTAAAGTTAATAATAACTATCTGTATTAATTAAATAAATATATTAAAGTATATAACTCATTAACCTTATATCTAAGAACTGTAAATAAAGTAAAATTCGTAAAGAGGGAGTAGTTGAAAAAAAGGGTTAATAATTATATAATTAAACCTTATATAGTTATTAATAAATTCAAGTTTTAAGACTGTTTTTTTCTTTAAGTATTATAAAATAATAATAAAATACTTATTATATATTAATAGGCTATAAACAGTATAATAAGTAAATCTAATAATTTTTAGCTATTATATATAATTTTATAGTAATAATATTAAAGAAATTAAAAAAGAACTTAAAAATATTAAGAATTAAAATTAAAATAAAAGTTAAAATAAGTATTAAAATAAAAACTTTATCCAGTTATTATAATTTAATTAAAGGCTTAAAAGACTTTGTTAACTATTAAAAATAAATATAATACTTATTAAAGTAATAAAAGGCTTTAGTTATTATAATTATATTTAATTATAATAATATACTATACTAATTATAATATATAAAATTAAAATATATAATTATAATAATTAAATTAAATATATAAACATTACATTATATAAATTTAAAGTAATAATATTATAGATTAAAATAGAAGAAATAAACAAAATTAAAAACTAAAAGTTTTAATATTAAAGAAAAAACTATAAATATTAATAAATTAAATCTATTTCAATAAATTAATAATAAATTAAATTAAGTTATAAAGAATATAAATTAAAAGTAAATATACCTAAGTAACACTAAATAGTTATTATTTATACTATTTTATTAAAATCATTAAAATATTTAGCTAAAATCTTTATAAGTAGCTTAATTAATTTATAATTTTAAAGTTAAGATAATTATAAGAATTACTTTTAATAAAACTTTAATAGGTTTAAACTTTAAATTTTATATTATTATTAAAAATAGTTACCTTTAATAGAAACTATATAAAACTAAATATAGAAATTTTAATTTTAATTTTAATTTTAATTTTAATTTTAATTTTAATTTTAATTTTAATTTTAATTTTTATATTATTATTTAAAATATTAGCTTTAAAAAAAAAGTTTTTAGAATTAAATCTAAAATCTAAAAACTATAAGAGCTAAGTAATAAGCTTATAATATATATTCTATAATCTAATTAGCTAATATAGCTTATTAATAGCTATACTAAAAGGTCTACTATAGCCTTAATCAAAAGAAGTAGCCTATAATAATATCTAATATTATAATAATATATTTATAAAATATAATTAAACAGTAAGTAAAATACTCTAATATAAAGTATTGAGAAATAAACTTTAAATAAAAATAATTAGTTACAGTTTTAATTTAGAGTTTAAATTTTTAAAAAAGAAAAAAAAAACTGAAAAGAAAGCTAGCTTTAAGGTTTATCCGGCTTTTTAAAATTATTAAATATAATAAATTATAAATATATAACTTCATTCTATTAAATTAATATATATAACTTAATTCTATTAAATTAAGATAGATAAGTTTAGAATATTCTTTATATAGGTTTCTTTAAAATATATTAAATATAAGATTAAAATGATTATAATCTCTTATTAGCATTAAACTTTTAAGAAAATAAATAATTAATAAAAAGTTAAATAAATAAATAAAAAAACAAGAAATTTATAAAAAATCATAATATTTTTATTTTTATTTCTTAATTACTATTAGCCTTATATAAGGCTATTAAGCTTCTAACTTTTTAAATAAAGGCTTAAATAATAAGGCTACTGTAGTAAACTAGTATTATAAAAATTAAAATTAATCAAGGTTTATCTACTTTAAATAATATGATTACTACCTTAACTAAGTAATATAAATACTACTTATAAGTCCCTTAGTAACTATATCAACCTTCTTCCTTTACCCTATCTAAAAGAATACCAGGCCTAGTATACCTATTATACTCAAGTATATTCCTTAACTTAACTTTCCCTATTAATTATAGTTACTAATATCAATTATAGCTACTAATATAATACTATAAAATAGCCTATAGCTATATAATTAGGCCTATTATATAACTAGCTATAACCTTAATATAGCTATTAGGCCTATCTTATAAGTAGCTAATAAAGAAAATCTAACGTAGAAGATCTTAATAAGAAATATAAGGAAATCTAATTGGGAACCTAATAGGAAATCTATAAAGAGAAAGCCTTAACAAATAAGAAAGATACCTTTATATAACTCGCTAAAGAATAAATATAGTAAATTTTAGAAAATATAGCTACTACCAAGTAGAGGATCTTACCTTAGAATATAAAATAAGAGAAGATAAATATCCTAATAATATCAACTATACTTATAGTAAATATAATATAAACTACCTATAAGAAAAGGGCATATATTGTTTATAATAGAGTAATAAATAAGTAAGAAGCTGGAGATAAAACTCCTTAGAAAAGCGCTAAGGATAATAATAAATATAAACTAAAGAATCTACCTAGAATTAAAAGTTAAGATTAAAGCTAAGTAATTAAGTATACTTATTAATAGTAAAGCCAATATAAACTTTATTTCCTTTAAATTAGTAAATAAACTAAGGCTATTATAAAGAGATAAGAAAGAACCATATATTATAAAAAGTAGGAAAGGAAATACCTATAGCTATAAAGATAGAATATTTATTAAAGAGATTAACTACCGTGAGGTATTTATTAATAGAAAAAACTAAGGTATTAATTTTAATATTATCCTAACATAAACATATAATCTAATACGTAGATATCCATAATTAGGTTAAGAAACTACTAATCGCCTAACTTATCTATAATACTACATACAATAAAAGTATTAAGTATATACTATCCTATACTAGTTTTAGATATATCCTAGATATAAATTATAATATATAATAAATCAAGTGAATTAATCTAGCTGTCATACTTAGAAATAATAATCTTAAAAACTTAAATAAAGAAATAAAAATAAAACTTAAATTTAACGTAGATGATAAGCGGGTGTTACAGATAAGCGAGTGTTACAAAAATCCCTCATACACCTCACTTTATATCTGATCAATTAATTCTCAACCACCCAATATGCCACAATTAAACGAAGAGGCTAGAATTCTTCTTGCTCTTCAGGCGCTCCAAAATAACCCTAAGTTAAAGCTCCGACGAGCTGCAGAGATATATAAAGTTGGTCCTATGAAGCTATGGCGCCGACGCAAAGGCATACTCTCTATACATGATACTATCCCAAAGTCGCGGAAACTATCTGATCTAGAGGAACAGATCATAGTTCAGTATATTCTCGACCTCGATTCCCGAGGATTTCCTCCTCGGCATCGTGGTGTTGAAGAAATGGCCAATCGACTGCTTGCTGATCGCGATGCATCACCAGTTGGCAAGCGCTGGGCTATTAATTTCGTCAAGCGGCAACCAGAGCTTAAGACGCGTTTTCAGCGGAGATATGACTATCAAAGGGCTAGATGTGAAGATCCGACTATTATTCGCAATTGGTTCAGGCTCGTACAGAATACAATCGCGAAGTATGGTATCCGATCAGATGATATCTATAACTTTGATGAGACCGGCTTTATGATAGGCATGATTGGAAGCGGTATAGTTATTACAGGCGCAGAGAGGCGTGGAAAGCCAAAATCTGTGCAGCCTGGAAATCGGGAATGGGTTACAGTTATCCAGGCGATTAATGCGGAAGGCCGGGCGATTGATCCATTTATCGTGGTTGCAGGCCAATATCACCTTGCCAACTGGTACCGAGAAAGCAACCTCCCGGCCACTTGGGCTATCGCTACGACCCAAAATGGCTGGACAGATAATGAGACAGGTCTCGAGTGGCTAAAGCACTTTAACCGATGCACAACTAACCGATCAACTGGTCCCTATCGCCTTCTAATCCTTGATGGTCACGAAAGCCACCACTCGGCCGATTTCCAGATATATTGTGAGGAGAATAATATTATCACGCTCTGTATGCCGCCTCATTCATCTCATCTACTTCAGCCTCTTGACGTCGGGTGCTTTGGGCTGCTGAAAAAGGCATATGGTCGAGAAATTGAGCATCTGATCAGAAGCTCTATAACGCATATTTCCAAGACCGAGTTCTTCCCGGCCTTTTATGCCGCTTTTCAGGCCACTATGACCGAGAAGAATATTAAGGGAGGTTTTAAGGGAGCTGGCCTTGTTCCTTTTGACCCAGAAAGTGTAGTCTCAAAGCTTGATGTGCAGCTACGGACTCCAACGCCTGCTGAGGAGGAAGCAGGCCAGGCACAACCTTGGACTTCAAAGACCCCAAAGACAATTATTGAGGCTGAATTGCAGTCTGAATACCTTGAAAGACGAATTAGAAGGCATCAAAGCAGCTCTCCAGAGTCAATTTTAGAAGCACTAAAGTCTCTTTCAAAAGGAACGAAGGCAGTTATGCATGAGATGGCTTTAATGAGGGCTGAGATCCAAGATCTTCGACAGGCGAATGAGATACTTAGCCGACGGCGCAGAGCAAAAAGAACCCGCCTACAGAATAGAGGGAAGATGACAATAGAGGAAGGTCGGGATCTAACTGATCAGATAGATATAGATACGCAGGTAGTAGCCGAATTGTCGAAAAGTGGTGGTCAGGGGAGATCGGTGCGACCGGGGGTTCGGCGCTGTGGGAGATGCGGCAAGGCCGGGCATAATGCAAGGACCTGTCAGGAGGGTATTGAGGCCTCTGCAGAAGAGTATAGCAATTAGAATTAAATGATTAGATAGTTTGTTATGTTTTTATTGCGATTTTTATTTTTAAGATGAAGATTTTTGTAACATTCGCTTATCTGTAACACCTGCTTATCGTGTACGTTATTAGAAAATATATATAAAACTATTATAGCCAAAAATGGTTAAAGAGATTAATCTTTTTAGAGGGAGATATAATCTACCTAGCTATAAAAAATATCAAAACAGATTAAGAAAGTTATAAATTAGATTATAAATTTATTACATTATATAAGATGCTATAGATAATAATCATAAATTAAACTTATTATTAAAAGTTTGACTCTATTTAATCTTTTATATTTTATTACTAAAATTAATAGTAAATATAATATAAGTTAAAATAAGTCATGAACGATAAGAAATCTTAGGATTAGAAGTCTATAAGGTAGAAGCTATTAGAAATACCTAGAAAATAAATAAATAAAGAAAGTATTTAGTAAAATAGAAAAACTACATAGAGAGCAAAAATATATAGAAACTATTAAAATACCTTATTAATACTTGATAACTCCTAAGGGATTTCTATCTCTAAGAATAAAAAAAGGATTAAAGATAATAGACTAATTAATAAGATTAGCTGCACTAGCCTTAACCAATTTAACTACTATCTCATACTGAGAAACTAAATTCTCTATCCTTTTATAATTATTTATTATAATAGAGTCCTTCTCTAATACCTATAGCCCTTATATCTAGATAAAGCATTTCTAGTAATAAAAATATATAAGTTTAAATAAATACTTACTTAACTACGATTATAATGTAATAAGCTCCTCTTTAGTAGCTTCTTTATTAGCCTTAATTTAATTCTTCTCTTAGACGAAACAATTAGCTAGAAATATTACTAAAACTAAATATTAATTATAGGAAGAAGTATTAATAAACCCTTAGATAATATAATACCCTTTCTATTATAAAGAATAATTATAATAAGTATATTTAAAATAATTTTTCTAACCGTC
Organism: Fusarium nygamai; assembly: GCA_001262555.1. Taxonomy (NCBI): domain Eukaryota; kingdom Fungi; phylum Ascomycota; class Sordariomycetes; order Hypocreales; family Nectriaceae; genus Fusarium; species Fusarium nygamai. Next base: position 186,080 of record LBNR01000023.1, on the reverse strand, counting down.
CTTGATTATATACTTTACATAGTTCTTAGCATAAAAAGAATAAGATATAATTTTATAACCTATTAATATATAAGTTTAGCTCTAATAAGATAATACTAAGTTCCTAGAGATAATATAATTAGTATATAGGAAAAACAATTATAGGATTAAGTTAAAATGTATATAGGGAGGAACTAATATACTATAAATAAGTAAGGTCTTAAGGATAAGACCTAGAGAGGAGAGAGATTATATTATAAACTTGGCGGTTATATTATATATGTCTTACATTCTTGCTAATTACATATAGTTAGTATAAACTTAGAGATTCTATTTATAACCGCTAAGATCTGGTTATAATGAATATCTTAAAAATAATAATAATTCTTATATTTACAAAGTAACTATAGAAGTTACTTTATAATTATATCTAATATATAGGATATACTTATTTACACTTTTATAGACTTCAGCTTACCAGCTGTTAATAAAGCTTCTTTATATTACCTCTTAATAGGCAAAGCTGTAATAAGTTAATATTATTATAATTAATTGCCTTAATTATAGCCTAAACCAAGCTGTATATAAGCCGGCTAGAGAGTCTTACTCTTCAGCTGGGTTTAATATCCCTTCTGCAACCTGCTTCAAAGGATACCATGCTTTAATTATCCGTTATGCAATAAGTAATCCAATCCGACTTCTAATTGCAACCACTAATAGTATTACAGCTAAGAATATTATATATATTACCCTAGTTAATAATTATACTTTTAATTAGGGTATAAGAAATAATAGTAATACTCTCCTTAGTAGTAATAATAACTTTAATACTATTTAATTCCAATAGTAAATTATAAATATAACTATTAAGTAATAAGGCTTAATTAAAGACTTACAAAAACAATAGACCTTTAAGCTTAATAAGTAAATAATAATTAAATAAACTTTAAGAGAAATATAACTTTATTGATATTATTATTTATATAAAAAATATTAAAAAGATCTTTAAGCCTAATTTACTTAAATACTTAATAAGACCTTAAGTAAAGTTTTTATATTTCTTATTTAGTTTAAAGCCTTTATATTATATTATTTAACCTAATTTATATAGAAAGCTAATACAACTAGATATGTACCAGGATATCTTAATAGTACTATATAATAGTTGTAGTTAATTTTAGAAGATTAGATTATTAAAGGAGATATAAAAAACCTAGAATTATAAATATATACAATTTATACTAATAATATAGCCTTTACAAATACCTTATAATAAGCATTTAAAACTATTAATAATAAGAGGTAAATTAAGAGAAAGATTAAACTACTTGAATAAACTTAATTTATCTTCAAAGTTAAAGTAGAACTTCTTTAATTAGTGTTTATATTGTCTTAGGATTAAAATATACTTATATCCTTCTTTTTTAATATATTTAAAAAATTAATATAAGCTAAATCGTATAAAAAATATTAGCCTAAGACATTAATATAATATATTAACTAAGTAATTAAAATTAATAACTAGTAATTTACCTAGGGATACATAATAATTAGAATTACTAGGGATACTTCGGAAATAAACCTAACTATAATACTAATTAAGAATTAAAATAATTAAATAAAATATCTTATAGTATTGAACTAAGATTGATAATTATTAAGATAAATAAGAACGATAAATTAAAAATTACTTATCATAATTATAATAAAAAGTAATATTAGAATGAGAATATAAGAACCCTATTAAAACTAGTTAAAGATATAAAGTAGTCCCTGGAAGGAAGAAAAGTAATACTATTAAGAAAGATAAACCTAAAGTAGTAATAAAGACTATTAATATAATTAGAAAAGAAAGGTATAGTAAAACTAGGTTTAAAAAATATATTAGAAATTTTAACTTATATCTTAGTATATATAATTTATTTCTTACTAAAGAAGAAACCATTAAAAAGTATTTCTTAGACATATAATTAGAATACTAACTTATTTTAAAATATGAAGCACTAATACTTAAAAGTTAAAGTAAGATAAAAAAAAGAAAAATAGTAATAAAAAAACGTTACTTATATAAAGAACATAAAAGACCTTAAGAAAAAAGAAAATATATAATTATAACTTAAATAATAAGAACTAGTACTTATAATAAGAATATAAGTAAATAATAAAGGATTTATTATAATTAAAAAAGAGTAAAAAAATTCAATCCTATATTAAATAATAAAGTAAGTATTAAAAACCTAACCAAGAATAAAAAACTCTATATAATCCCTACTTAGTAATAAATAAAATACTTATTAGAGTTCTTATATAATAACTCAACTAATACTATAATAACTTGAGTTATACAAATATTAATTAAACCTAGTAAGATATTAATACTAAGAAAACTAAGTACAAAGAAAATTAAATAAGTTGAAATCTTAAGACTATATCTTAATATAATTAACTTAGATATTACTTTTATATTAATAAATACTAGAAATATATAAAACTTATAAGAGAATACGTAATTATCAAATAAAGTAATAATATTTATATTTAAGTATATATTAAACGGAATATAAAAGACCGTATAACCCTAGAAGGATAAATGTAAATTAAAAAGAAATCCTAGAGTTATCCTAGTTATTTAAATTATCTGCCTACTTATTATATCTATTGAGGTTACTTTGATATATAACTATTAAGGCCTTATAGGCCTCTTAATCCTTATTAATTAGATTAATATATAATATTACTAGGTTTTTGAACTTACTAATAATTAAAGTAGTAGCTATTAAGTACAACTAAGGCTTATTTATCTTTTTTATAAGATAATTATTAAATTTATGCCTTCTTAGCTCTTAGATATAAAGGACAATAAATCAGCTTAGATTTACAAGTCTCCTAAGTTCATAAATTTATTTAATAGATATCATTAAAATATAAGATTACTCAAAGCTATATTACTTGAAGGCAGCTAGAACTATAAGTAATAAACTATTAACTAATAAAATAAGCAACTATAAAGGTGAGTAATAATAAAATGAGATATTAGTATTTATAAATATAAAAAACCTACCTCTTGAATAGACCTAATGACTAAGACTTCTTTAAGACTTTTAATAATTAAACCTATAAATTAAAATAAGTATTTATAATCTATTATAAAAAAGCGGTAATTTATTAAGATACTCAGATATAAACAGTTAAAAAGAAAATAAGGTTAATATAATACGTAAAATTAAAATAAATATATAGGCTTTAATAAATATATAAAAACTTTTCTTTATATTATAAAGATAAATATAAAGATATTAGAGCTAAACTTTAAGATATTGTATTTTTTTTTTCTTACTTTTTTTATCTTTATAAGAGGGAGGCTATTTAGCTTTTAGTATTCTTATTAATAATATAAATAAAAAGACTATTATAGTTAGCTATTATAATAGAAGTCAATAAGAAGAAAAGTTTTTTTACTATAATAATATAATTATTATCTTAATTCAGTAATATAAATACTACTACTTAATAACTTTTTTCTTTAGCCTATTTAAAAGACTACTTTATAATTAATCTTTATAATAGATTATATTAAACGTATTTATTATACTTCTAAAGTATATAATCTAGCTTAGCTTTCCCTCTTATAATCTGTTTTATTAATAAAGTAATAACTATATTACCTTGATGCTTATTATATAAAATAGACTATGGCTATATAACGTGGTTGATAAGCATGCAACGCATCCAAGTATGTGTAACGGTTGCACAAGCCGTTAAACCACAGGGCAAAAGATCGGGCCATAATCGCTATGCAAGCAATCATGGGTGTGCTACAGCTGCCTTATAGAAGCCTTACAGCGCTGTTACGGGCACGAATCGTAACAGTATGCGACGCAGTGCACTGTATAGTATTAAAAAACCTACCCTATAGTATTTTATATTTATAAATAAAATAGCTAAAAACTTAATAAAAATATTTTTAGTAATAGTATAGTAATAGCTATATTATATATTTTTTTCTAGATTTTTAAAAAAATTGCTTTATATAGAAAAGCTTATTTATACAGTGCATTTTACAGTATAAGTAGACTTTTAAGTTTATAGCTATATAAGATTTTTTTAAAAATCTAATAAAATTAATATAGCTTAATTAAAGACTTATATATAAGCTACTAAAATTATAGCTATTTTAGGCTTAGTTTAAGTATTTTATAAGCTTTTAAAAAACCGAGTTTAAAGTAGAAATAAAAGTGCGTCGCATACTTGGATGCGTCGCATGCTTATCAACCACGTTAATTATATAAACTATATATCTAGCCATAATCTTAATTTGGCTCTTAAACCTACCTTTAAGCTACTAATAAAAAAGAGCTTTATATAATATAACGTGTTTGATAAGCATGCCGACCAGACAAGCATGCCGACCAAAAATCCCTCAACTTACAACATTCCTATTTAATCAGATACTTCTCAACCACCTGACATGCCACAGTCTTCAAATGAAGCTAGAATCCTTCTTGCACTTCAGGCCCTTCAAAATAACCAAAAGCTAGGCATCCGACGCGCTGCAGAGATTTAGGAGGTTGGATATGGTACTCTCCGCGACCGAAAGAATGGCATTCAATCACGAGGCGATTGGATTCCAAAGTCACGGAAACTATCGGATCTGGAAGAGCAGATAATAGTCCAATTCATTCTCGACCTAGATTCGCGAGGATTTCCCTCGCGACTGCGTTTTGTGGAAGAAATGGCTAATTCTCTACTTGCGGACCGCGATGCATTACCTGTCGGCAAGCGCTGGGCTCATAACTTCGTCAAGCGACAACCAGAGCTCAAGACGCGTTTATTTCGGAAATATGACTATCAGAGAGCTAAATGCGAAGATCCATCTATTATCCGTGGCTGGTTTAGGCTCGTACGGAACACAATCGCGAAGTATGGTATCCGATCAGATGATATCTGGAACTTTGATGAGACTGGCTTTATGATGGGCGTCATGATGGCCGGAATGGTTGTCACAGGTTCAGAAAGGCAAGGAAGGCCAAAATCAGTGCAGCCTGGAAATCGTGAATGGATTACTGTGATCCAGGCGATTAATGCGGAAGGTCAATCGATCGCGCCGTTTATCATTGGTGCAGGCCAATACCACCTTGCGAATTGGTACCGAGAATGCGACCTCCCGGGCGATTGGGTTATTGCAATGAGCAAAAATGGCTGGACTGATAACCAGCTAGGTCTCGAGTGGCTAAAGCACTTTAATCGGTCCACAACTAACCGATCAACTGGTCCCTATCGTCTTCTGATCCTTGATGGTCATGAGAGTCACCATTCTGCCGACTTTGAGAGATATTGCAAGGACAACAAGATTATCACGCTCTGTATGCCGGCTCATGCATCTCATCTACTCCAACCTCTTGACGTCGGGTGCTTTGGGCCGCTGAAAAAGGCATATGGGCGAGAAATAGAGCATCTGATCAGATGCTCTATAACCCACATTTCCAAGACCGAGTTCTTCCCGGCCTTTTACGCCGCATTTAGAGCTACTTTCACAGAAAACAATATCCGTGGAGGTTTTAAAGGAGCCGGGATTGCTCCTTTTGACCCGGAAAATGTGATCTCAAAGCTTGATGTGCAGCTACGGACTCCAACGCCTCCCGAGGAGGCTACTGAACCTTTGACCCTATGGGTTTCAAAGACGCCAAAGACAGCAATTGAGGCCCAATCTCAATCTGAATACCTCGAAAAACGAATCAGAAGACATAAGAGCAGCTCTCCAGAGTCAATTATAATAGCTTTAAAGTCTAGTACTAAAGCAACAAAGGCAGTTATACATCGGCTAGCCTTAGTAGAGGCTAGGTTAAAAGATATTGAACAAGCAAATAAGATACGAAGCCGGCGCCGAAGGGCAAAAAGGACTAGACTACAGAAAGCAGGGGCCATCACAGTACAGGAAGTAACGGAAGTAATTGATCAGATGGATATTGATAGGCAGGTAGTTGCGGAATCGTCAAGAAGTGGTGGTCAAGGAAGGTCAGCGCGACCGGGCAATCGGCGTTGTGGTGTATGCGGCAAGGCCGGGCATAATGCAAGGACCTGTCGGGTAGTAATTGAGGTATCTGGGGAAGAGTATAGCGAGTAGTTTTAATTGATTAGATGGGTTTATGGTGGTTTTAGAGCGATTTAAAGTCTAATGGTTAAGATTTTTGGTCGGCATGCTTGTCCGGTCGGCATGCTTATCAAACACGTTATATAATAATTATTATTATCTTAAAAGGCTTCTTATTAAGATATATACTATATTAATTTAAATTAAGTTAATAATAAGCTGTTAAGTCTTAAAACCCTAAAAAGTAGTCTTAAGAAAGATTAATCTTTTTATATAAAAAAGGCAGCTTTTACTACTACTAATATAAGCTTAGATTTAACTTTGCATAAAGAGTAGCTCTTTAATATATTTATAAAGACTATTAATATTACTAAAACGCTACTTCTAAGTTAATAAAGAGTTTAAAAATAAATATAAGGTAAAGATAAAATTCTATAAAGGAATTATATTAGGTTTTATATAAAGCAATTAATAAAACTTAAATTAACTTATTGTTATAACTTAGGTAGTTAAATATATAAAATAAAGTATATAATTAATTAATTCTATATAGTTATACTTCTTAATATTTAATAAATTATTAAGTATTAGTATTATATTTAATATTTTTTAACGTATAATTATATTTAATGTAACAAAAAATTAATAACTTATATATATAACGTAGTTCACACGCGAGTTGGCCAGCATACTTTTCACCTTAAAAGCTATTTTTTAAATAATTCTTATAAATTCAAATTAGGCTTAAAATAGCTAAGATTTAAATAGCATATATATAAATCCTAAAGTAAGCTATATTAATTTTCCTAGATTTTTAAAAAAATCCTATATAGCTATAAACTTTAAAGTCTATTTACACTGTAAAATACACTGTATTTTAAGGTTTTCTATATAATCTAAAATAATTAAAAATCTTTAAAAAATAACTTTTAATAAAGTTAACTATACTATTTTAGGAACACCTTTTATTTAATTTTTAGCTAATTTATTTAAGCTTTGGAATGCTATGGGATAAACTATTATTAGCTGCACAGTATGCTGGCCAACTCGCTTGTGAACTACGTTATATATAAAAACTTTTTATATTAAATATAAATAAATAGATAATATATAGCTAAAAAGAGGAATTTATTTCTTAGTTTTTATAGCTTAAGAAATAAAAGACTAAGTTATCCTATAAGTATATATTGAACTCATAAACCTTGTAAATAATCAGTAAAAAGTCTAACCTTATATAAATTAACTATAAAATTCAATTTATATAAATATTTAGTATAATATAAGTATTATAAATTAAGCTCTAATATTATAATAAAATATAAAGTAATTTAATAACGTGCATGATAATGTTACGATTCGTGCCCGTAACAGCGCTATAAGGCTTCTATAAGGCAGCTGTAGCACACCTATAATTGCTTGCATAGCGATTATGGCCCGATCTTTTGCCCTGTGGTTTAACGGCTTGTGCAACCGTTACAGATAAGCGAATGTCGCGGACAAGCGAATGTCGCACCTCCAAATCCCATACAAAACGGCGTTTTCGACCCCCTTGCAAAAACCAGCAACTTCCATTAAAACTCCATAAGATGTTGCGTATATATTTGCTACAATGTAGTCATGAAGTCGAATTTTTCTCAGATTTTATAAAAAATTATTTCTAAAGTTAATCTAAGACTTCAGTATAATGTATTCTTATAAGCGATAATGTAAAATAACGTCTTAAATAAAAGTACATGAAATCTCAGAAAAAAATTAAACTATTATTATATTATATTAAAGCATACACGCAATATCTTATTGACTTTTAATAGAAGTTGCTGGTTTTTGCAAGGGGGTCGAAAACGCCGTTTTGTATGGGATTTGGAGGTGCGACATTCGCTTGTCCACGACATTCGCTTATCATGCACGTTAACATTAGTTGATATAAACTTTAATTTAGTATATATTTTATAATGGTCGCACCTAACCACAACGCCATGGTGCAAAGGATTGGACTATAACTGCTATTATAGCAATTCCAGTGGTGTACACAGCTGCTTATAGGAGCTTACGGTGAACCAAGCCGTAACATTTGGAGTGTTGCACTCGCTGGTCTGTTGCACACGCTGGTGGAATACGTTCCTATTTTAAGTTAGTTAAATTGTTACGATTTGTGCCTGTAACAGCGCTGTAAGGCTTCTATAAGGCAGCTGTAGCACACCCATGATTGCTTGCATAGCGATTATGGCCCGATCTTTTGCCCTGTGGTTTAACGGCTTGTGCAACCGTTACATAAATATAATTAAAATAAGTTTACTAATCATAGCTTTTCTAAGCTATTTAAATGCTTATTAGGCTTTATTATATTATTTAAATTACTTCCCCTTTTTATATGCTTTATCAGAGGGATTGCTATGCTATTAACGTTGTTAATAAAATTCATAATAGCAATATCCCGAGATTCAGAGTATAGTATAGTAAAATAAGAAGAAATGATCATCAATTCAGCCAGAAAAGAAGAAAACTAACGGCAGGCAACTACTTAGGGTAGCGGAAATCAGCTTTGTGCATTATTGGACAGGCGATAGTTAAAAGCAGCATATGTTTGCGAAGTCAAGTTGACTGTTACTGACCTAAGCCCGTTTGTATTTCGAGGCCCGCTTCGTGTATCATGCTCGTCTAGGGCGGCCTCGATTATAACTCCCCAGGGCTGAGTTTCAGGTGCATTTTCTCTGAACTCACGTAAGGTCCAGACTGTCGGCTCTCCGAGCACAGCGCTTGATATGAAGGTGACTTCGCCACCAGAAGGCGCTACAGTGACAAAGTTCCATGCTATAAAGAAGTGATTTCGAGGACACTTGTCGATCGGAGAAAGCGGCTGGAAAACAATGGTATGGTAAGCAAGTCTCAAGTACAATGCTCAGTGAAGTACTGCGTGATGGCGCGACCACAACACAGCATGTCCGTCTCTCTCTCCCACGTCGGTGCCAGGCAGCTTTTCCACTTGACTGCGAGATAACACTCTCCATCATTGGATTCATAATGGCCTACGATCTGATCAAAATTCTTTTCGGGGTCCTCGGAATTGAAGGGCGACGGCTGGGCGGTGTCCTGCCACATTCGTGGCCCTGACCCATCGTCAAAAACCCATAGAAGGCAGTCTGGGCTTGTCCAGTCCGATGAAGTCGCATCTAAAGTCTCGGCACAAACACCATAAAAGACCCATGGCCCCACTTGAGTAGTTACGAGTATGTCCTTTATCACGACGTGGGCAGACCAGGGAGTGCGTATATGGGCACCTTCCTCGACGCATTGTAGGCACCTCGGGGCTGCCATCGTATGTAGCAAGGTTTGATTACGATTTTTATGTTAGAGGTAACCTTAGTTTAGTATCAGGCATGTGAACGACACTGTTTCTCAGAGTCCAATGGCTGGAGGAAATACCTGTTTATATACCCTACGATCCCAGGCCCAAGCTGTCCGTGTGGGAACTATTGATGGAATGACAGACTGGCTCTTCCTGAGACTGTTTGGGCTGTTAGAATTTGAAGTTATTTTACTTGTATCAAGGGGCTGTTTTCTGATTCGAGCCTGATTACGTTGTGAAGCTTAGTTGCGAGGCCAGGAATCGCCGCAATTGGGTGTATCGGAACGATACGTGGTAAAGCTGTTCCTCCACCGCTCGCAGCATCATCCAGACACCAATTCTAGATCACAAGTATTCATTATGTAAGTCATCGTAGTGGTATTTGGACAGTCTGTTCCAGTCCATCGCCAGAGGTCTCTACGAGTTCCGGGAGGCGTTATAGTAGACGTATGTTAGTACACACATTAGGATTCTCCGCTGTACGATGTGAGAGTGCACTTTGGCCCAACTAGCATCATACACAAACCTCTATCACTGCATAGTAAGGAGTCGGTGGGTTGGGCCTGAAGGTACAGAAGCCAACAGATATGATATGTATGAGAAAAGATTACATACACATCAACCCCAATGTTGCCTGGACTCGATTCTGTTTCCTATTCGTGCTACATCGTTACGCTCTCTTTCCGCAATTGAAATCGATACTATCACATGGAGTCACTTTCCTTTGCGAAAAGAATCATACATACATCCACAAATCATATTATACCTAATACTTGGAATCACAACATTTTTTCTCAACCCTCGAGCAGCTCCACTTCAAGAGAAGGTAATTCAGCCGTCGGAGACTTATTGTATAAATGGGCAGGGACCTCAGATATACCAACAATATGATACATACCAAGAATTTGGGCAATCTCGAAAAGATCAACTGGCATAAAAAGCTTGCTACAATACAAGTTTCGGGCAGGGATTTGACACCACCCCGACTGCTCCTGCCCTACTTGCCAACCGTCAGCTACGCTCGGCTCTTTCCAAAGGTTTACAACAGATGATGACTTAGGCGACTGGCTGAACACTTGACTGTTTGCTGTTGCCGTCTAAGTGAAGCGATTTTACTTTCCCCTGGCTTTCTTATTCCCATGTATCCGGACTGGTAGTCTGAACCCTCTGACTCGCAACATCTGCATGTGTTCTGCAGAAGAGAATATCTCTGACCGAAACACTTCTATCCTAGTTTGTGGAAAGAAGAAGCAATGTGAAAGCCCCCCGATGCCACTGGTCCAGCCAAGATTTGCAGACCCCCTCCCTTACTTAGCCCTGCTGCTGCCTATATTGTTTGCACGCCGCTCTGAGGTTGCCGTCCTTCGACATTCGACAATCATAGCCAGGGGTGCGTTCTGGGATGTACCGACTTACCCTTGGTGAGGCATCTTACCTTAAACCTGTCATCTATGCCTTCTCCCCTAGCCACGACGCAGGACACCCTTGTGGGACGATTTAGTACTTAAGGAAGTGATGTCTCCCCCGAGTCTCATATCCCAACTTCCTTCTTCAAACCGTCTTTGTTACATAATCTACTGGGTGCCAAATTGATCCCGTCTCTCTCAACTTGGGTATACACGGTCCCAGCTCCAAAGCACTTTTCGTCTTTCCTCTCCTCTTATTGGCCAGCTACTCGACCCCGGAAAAGTCGATACAATGACTGGCTTGCTGGTTCCTTCCGGCTCGAGTGCCAAGGCCGTCGTTGACATAACCAAAGACTTCCTACGATGCTACAAGAATCACACTGACAAAACAGTCGATAACCGTTCCTGAGCCCGTTTATCCCACCAAATCCTTCAGCATTTCCCTTGATGGGAAACTGGTCTATTCCCCCCCTAGTAGCACGAAGCTCGAGATCTCCCCACTAGCATGTGCCGTCATTGAAGGAGAAAGCACGGTGATTTCTGCGCTCCTGGCCGGTTTGAAGCAGAGTATGCAGAGCACGCAGTTTCAGGATGAGATCGACAATGCTCTGTTTCTGGCTGACTTTTTCGGGCAGGAAGAAGCGAGCGATTTGCTTCTGGAAATACAGACCAGACCCAGGACGTAAGCATTCGTCCAATGGTCTACATGGTGCCGCGGGCCGGGGGCTTGAGGAAGAGATCCTCGAATATATCTGGTTTTCTGGTGGTGACCCTGATGTTTTGGATGGGTTTGGCGGTACGCCAATCATGTATGCGATGCAGTTGCCGGCACCGCATGATTGGGAGATCATGAAGCTTCTCATTGAGGAAGGAGCGGATCCATGTTACCGTATCTGTATTGGTGTCGTCGCCTGGCCCTATCCGGACATCGCAAAGGCTATGGGCATTTTCTGCAACAGTGCTCCGCCGCCTTGCGCATACCGAACATTCTCTGAGGAATAGTATTAACAGGAACTGTGCCTTACCAATGGTTCATGCCCGGTCCCTTTGAATAGTGCCATGCGGACACTTTTATCCCCAAAAGATAAATCACCAATAAGCTTCGGTAATGGCATAAATGTGTGTCGAATGGAACCATCTACACATAAAGCAGTTACTCCAAGAAAATAGGATCCCCTAGAATTTGGATGCTTTCTCGCATCAGCACATCATAAACTATTCCTGACGCCGCCGCCGTCCAGGATGCGAACGCCGATGCCACACATGATTCAGCCATGATTCCTGCAACTGGCGCGCAAGGAGGGAGAGCCGTCAATGCAACTACACAACCAAGACCACCCAACCAGGAGCCGACAAACCCTACCATACCGCCCCTTATCGCTAGGTTTGGATGGTCTAGGGGCAGGAGGCCGACAAAGTTAAGATGCAGCCTCTCCTCACGTGGATCTCGACGAAGGGCAAACCACACAAGGTCGGTGCCTCGATGCCTGCCCCCGGTAATGACCAGCGGTAGCAGTTCGTCAGCAAAGGCAATGAGATGGTCCATCACGAGGGGTAGTAGGCTGGAATAACAAGATGGAACACGGCGGCACGCCCATAATCAGTCGTTGCAATAAGAGCTTCTCTATCGGCTCGCATCCTCAGGCATATTGTCGCAAGATCATGATGATAGCCACCAAACGCAGGACCAAGGGGATCTTCTGCCTGTCTTCCTTCGAATGCAGGATACCAATCGCTGTCCGGGTGCCATACATAGAAGAAGTGATGTTGACCATCCTGTGCGCCGTCGACGGTAGCCATCTCATTCTGGACGAAGTGATGCACGTAGGCGCCGAACCCACCGTGACCCCAACCTTGCACCCTGGCGACGTTTGCAATCTTGAGTTCGGATCGTATGGCATCGAGGCTTGCGCCGACTCTCGATGGCACTTGCAAGATCTAACAGTACCAAAGGTATAGAGCCTAGGGCGGCCGCCTGGAAGTAGGCTAGGAAGGGTGGGGTCGAATTGAACGCGTTGGGAATGACCCGAATTTCTCTCGCTTGAATGTCGTTGAGCAACTGCGGTAGAGCGTCTCGTACCTCCTGGTACGTCTGCTCTTGCTGTCTCGAAGCCCTAGGGCCGTTCTCCCCTCTGCGTCAGCAACTGAGATAGCCCTAGCGCTAGGGGCCCCATTGTCTGGCGAGTTGAAGAGCCTGCTGGCGAGTGAGGCTGGCGATGGTGCAGGGAATGGCGGGGTTCATTTCGACGATTATCACGACCAAGCGAGATGGATTGTCAATGAGAGCCTCTAGGGTTGTCTTCCGCTGGGCCTGGTTATCGAACGGCGAACTGGTGTCCAAGGCGATTGAGGAAAGGCGACAAGGTGAGACCAAGTGTATCCATGAGCAGAATCCCGGTACTTAGCATCACCAGAAATGGAGAGGGGTAGTCCAAGCATGTGGCCTTGTGTGTGGTCATCTGAGACGTGCATGTCATCGGCCAACCAGACACCTCCACGAACGGTCGTTGGATGCATGGATGTAGAAAGTACTCCACCTTTTTGTGTATATCATTGGGTGGTTGCCAGAAGAACCAACAATAATTGTCAGTTGTGTTGTGCTGGAAATTCGGTCTGTTGCACGCTGGTGAGTCATGATAAAACAAAAATAGGCTAACGTACATAATAAGCGAGTGTCGCAGACAAGCGAGTGTCGCACCATACTGTGCCGCTAGAAATAACCTACCCTATAGCCTTTAAAAGCCTTATAATAAATACTTAATATATATATATGCATATTGTTATACTTAGTATACTTTTTTATTACTAAAAGTGATTTTTCTAGATTTCTAGCTATTTTATTTTCTATGTCAAACCTTAAAATACAATGTATATCACAGTGTGAATAGACTTTCTTAAATACCTCTTTAAGGAAATTAGATATAATTTTTAAATTAAGGATATAAAGTTAAATTACAGTTAGTTACTTTATTTTAAGTTTTTAGTTATTTTAGAGCTAAATTGAATTTCTAAAAGAATTTTAAAAATCTGGTTTTTAGGTGGAAATTGGCATGCGACACTCGCTTGTCTGCGACACTCGCTTGTCTGCGACACTCGCTTATCATGTACGTTAATTGTAACTATTATTTTTAAGCTGCATATATCCGAGAGGAGCACAACTCCTTATCATCGCATCCACATCCCAGCCACCAGCAGATGCTAGGGTACCCGCTCCCAGACGACCGCCCTCACGCGTAACGCGAACAGAATACACGACGCGAGATACGCGTGATTCATTAACAGGACACGCCACATTTTCCTGCATAAAGCTGTCTCACGCGCAATTCATTAACAGGCATTCCATGCACATACACAGACACATGTACCTCGATGTGCACTGCGCCACTTTACCCTGTTACTATCTATCTTTTTTTCTCCAAGCACTGTTCATATCCTCATCCTTTCGCATCGCCTGCCCCCGCCTTTTCTGGTGGCGCACGCACGCTTCAAGCCCATACCGTTCCTTCTCAGCCCCAACCCGTTCTAGTGAACCAAACAACGCATGCTTCTCACCACCATGAGTTCGCTTCCTCGTGCAACATGCCGTGCTACGAACAGCAATAGTTAGGCGTCGCCACTCTTGGCCATGCTCTGCCCATCATTTTTTTCGGCCATCGTACCAGTCCATATTTTGGTAGGACACAACCACTGCGCAGCATCATCCAGCATCCGCCGAATGATCAAGGGCGTGCCAAATCTTGCCGTATAGAATGAGTAGATTACGACAGAGGCGCAACACAAGCTAAGCAGGACACCCAATGTGAGGAAGATGATCTGACATCGTCCTGCAAGCGTCGCATCACCAGCCGCCAGCTCAAAAAGCAGTGACCAGGCCCAGGTCAAGTACATCGTACGAATCGAGACGCAGACAAACAACATCGCTATCCCGCCAAACGCCGCATACGTGAGCATCCTTCCTCGACTTCCATTCATCCTGGTCACCGCAAAGACCGGCACAGCAACCCAGATCATCAAAACAAGGAGTATCGAATCAAGGATAAGGTATCCCAAGACCTCCCTTGCTTCCTTCTCCAGTCCCGACTCAATCAGGGACGGCCAAAGCTGGTTTTTAGTAGACCATGCCAGAAGGCTTGGTGTCGCTGGCATACCAACCAGGAAGGTGAACTGGATGACGAAGAGCACGGATGCAAGCAAGTATCGCCCAAACCGCGACAGAGGAGTAGTGACCTCCGGGAACGGGTCCCCGTGGACGGACCAAAAGACAAACCTTCGGCCCCGTTGGCGAGCCATGTCAACAGCCTGGTTTATTTTTATTTTTATTTTTTTTCTTTCTTTTTTTCCTCTTTTTCTTTTCCTTTTT
>LBNR01000023.1:135514-170848 GCA_001262555.1 Fusarium nygamai | reverse complement strand
CCTCTTGTCTAGATATGAGAAATTGTCTAAATAGGCACCGGCCAGGGAAGTCTAGTGCAATGGCCGTGGCTGAATGAGGAGTTGAAGCCAGTTACGTGTCTGCTGTCTTGATGCTCACCTCGACCGATTGTTACACCAATATTTATGCCCAAAGGCCCTGTTGCTCGGCTGTGTCGGGGTCGAACCACGCAGTTGCGTAACGTACCCTCATACGGCTCAAAAGTGACGCTTCATTCCATGACAATATGAATCAGAACGCGCGGCGGCTACGGGACTTTCGGGGCCCTTCTTGTTTTGTGAGTGGATCTCACGTTGCTTCTCGCTATGAGAGGCGACTACATTGATGCATCAGAGTACTGTCACAATTCTGGCCGGTATAGCCCCGGCCCAGATCAGGAGGTGCTTCCATTTACACAAAAAATCCGTAAGCATAAGCCTGGATATGAATTGTGGTAAAGCTCGTGTAGCTGTTCGTTATGCGTATGGACCTCAGCGGTTGTTCTCCTGGTATGTTGATCCAATAGTTAGCAAGAGAAGCTCAGGATTGTTCGTCAGCCTAATTTGAACATCATAAAGAATAAAGCCAAGTGTGGGCAGTTAGTGGTTTTAAAAACGCATCAGTCCTAAAACTGCGCATGGTTTAGAATACCCTATACGAATGACACGAACCAGCTCTTGGAGAACAATGACGACGCTGTCATATCATTCGAAGACCTTGCACGCGATTATGAAAGCGTAGAGGTAGTAGAAATCTTAAATGGAAAGGCGCAGTCATTATTGCTGATCCTCACGTTTGTGGGACTTCTATGGCGGATTTGCATGTGAGCTGGAAACTGCAGTACAAATCACAAAATAAAAGCGGAATACTATAAATAGAACAAAGGCGGATAAGCCGATAACATTATCGATAGACCGAGTTCGGCAGATAAGCCGATAAGCACGGCGCCACCCACAATCTCCAATCGCACATCACATCCAACTCCGGCGAATGGAACCAGAACCAAACAAACGAATTAAAAACTGGCTAGCAAGCTGCGACCACCCAGACAACGAACGACAACAACCGGGCAAGAAACGAAAGCTACGTGATCAAAACGATAATCTCCCTTCACCGGAAAAGTCGACAAGCGAGTCAGGTTCATGCACCTGATTCATGTCGATCATCAGGCTATCTACTGTCACTGACATTGCTACCACTGCGCATCCTTTTCGGACTTTGTCGCAACTTCTTGCTGCCTGTTTGACCGTGTTTTGATAGAGCGGTTTGGAGGCAGGCTGCAATTGACATGCGGGTTAGGTCTTTACAGGCGTGTAAAGCGACGTACTGGCCAGCAATACAGGCTTCGATAATTTCACAATCCATGCAGACCATATATCTGTCATAAATTCGTTTCTGGGCTGTTTTATGTTTGGCATTAAGGTATTGTGATGATAATATAAATGTGTTATTTATTGGTTATCATTGCTTTGCTGCGCCATGAACACGCCGATTAGATAAGAGAAGAGTTTATTCAGCCAATCTATTCAGCCAATCGCTTAAGGCTAACTACCCTATATCTAATAATTTTTCCTCTTGCACTAGACCAAAAGCTACCCTAAGAAAAACATTATTGGCAGATTTAAAAGATAATTCATGAGTACAGACCAATCGGTACGTCATCCAAGTCTGTCGACTTTTGTATCTGTATCAAACCTCCGGAATCGAGTGTAGAAGGTTAAAAGAGTACAGAGGCCACCGTGACACGGCCAGGTATCTCCATCAGCCATACAGAATGGGGGAACTTCTGCAGACATCCAATCGCCCTCTCGATCGAGACTAAGCGCCAGGCCGAGTGGGAGAAGGCATTGCTCCAGATTGCAACCTGGCACTCGGCTCAGTGGCGAGCGCTCCAGGTTAGTACAAAGGTTGAGACTATTGAGTTCCTTGCTGGGGTTATTGTGCAAGGTCACTCTTGGTACTTTGTAGCGTCAACACTCGAAGACGGAGTATCGACGCTCTACCATCGGATCTCTCTAGGTAGTACTGAGAGCCACTTCGATATGTTCAAGCACCTGAGAGCGCTACAATGCTTGGCATCGTGGATCAAGGATAATTACTGGCCTGCTTTTCGAGCGGATATCATATAGCTGCCTGCTACCGAACAGGAAGGACAATAGAAATAATTAGATACTGTGTGATTGGGCTGGCTATATCACGCCATCGGATGATTTGGGTTTTCTATCCGATGTGAATTATTAGTTGCAAAGGCTGGTGCGATATATAGTTACGGCTTGTTGTTCATAAGATAGACTTGATGAGAATATGATAGCAATAGCCATGACACCATTTTGGCGTCTTGCTTCCCCAACCATTGAACAAGGGAAATTTGACAATTACAAACGCTCTCACCATATGGATCCCTCGTCTGTTTAATCTGCGTATAACCTGCTAGACCATTTGTGCCTCCCTACTCAAGAAGAACGACGTGCTGGGTAGATCCAAATTTTGTACGTGCTCGTGAGCTTACCCTGTTGCTAGGGGGTTCATCAAGACCCAATGCAACATCCCGCGACGTCGAGCGTGTACAAGTTCAGAAGAAAGCACAGAACTTGGTTAAGATTAACCACTTTCAGCCAGCTTTTGTCCTCGATGGACGTCGATAACCTCGAAAAAGACCGATTCGGATTCTTGTTCTCGCACTCTCATACAAGCCAAAGTGAGCTGTGAGCATTAGTTCATTTCCATACCGATGGATCACGAAGCGGCTGGAACAGGCCGTCCATGCACTTATATGCATCTGTATGGCAACCGACGTCCTGGCTGTCCCCTCTTCCCCTTCCCCTCCCCCCTTCCCGTGTGGATCAAAAGAATCACCGCATCAATGGAGCTTGATGTCAGTATCCTAACCATAACGGACTGGTACGCAATAGGGTTGACGGGCTTTCTCGTATTGCTAGCCCTGCGGCGTGCCATACGAATCATCCTCCGTTGCATATGTCCACCGGCCCTCCGTCGCCTGGGAAGAAGAATCTCCCAATGGGCGGTGAGGTGTCTGGCGTATAGAGGCCCATTCCGTCGCGGAAGTAGCGTGGACATCATCACCTGGGCTCATATTCTCATATTTCTCTCTTATCTTACATCCAACCTGAGCTGTATCATCATCGGTGCTGGGGACGTGGCAGAAGCCTGCTCCAGAGCGGGCAAGCTTGCATTCATTAACCTCATAATCTTGTATATTGGTCCCTGCCTTGACTTCATCGCTTCCGTCCTGCGATTTCGGCTTCGTGTTCAGAGGCGAATACACGCCGGTGCAGGGTACGTAGTTGCCATTCTGTCCACTATCCACGCCGTAGGAGCGTTCTCCAGACACGGATTGTCTGCCATAGATCAGGGGCACAATCTTTATGCTACTTTAGTAACGAGCTCGCTATCCGCGACAAGTTGTTTAGAGCTGACATCAAACAGGCTCTCGCCGGAATCTACTTCATCCTCATACCTATCAGGACTTTCCCGTCATGGATTCCTTATGAAATGCTACTGTCCATTCACCATCTTGTAGCAGGATGGTTGGGCTTCGCCATGTGGCGCCACATTCCAACCGACTCGCAGTTTTCTCTCATATTCCTCTA
Organism: Fusarium nygamai; assembly: GCA_001262555.1. Lineage (NCBI taxonomy): Eukaryota > Fungi > Ascomycota > Sordariomycetes > Hypocreales > Nectriaceae > Fusarium > Fusarium nygamai. The sequence goes on along the minus strand of LBNR01000023.1, from coordinate 167,239 downwards.
TGTGGTTGCCGGTATCTTCCTAGGCTCTCTGACCTGGCAGGTCGGGGAGACTGTGTATAGGAATGGTTGGTGGTTCCAGTCGGTGTCCCTCAGTCAGAATGGTAGCTACGATTACATCCAGGTCAGAATGACGCTGAGAAAGCCAGTCAAGGTCGAGCCTGGGCAATATATTAACTTATGGATCCCGTTGGGCCCGCTATCAGGGCTACAGAGTCACCCGTTCACGGTGGCCAACTGGTCGATCCGTGCCCAAACAGAACTGAAGGTATTTGTCGGGGTCAAGCGCGGCCTTACCAGCAAGTTACGGGATGCAGTGAAGCGCGGCCTCAAGTCTAATATCGGTCTTTATATGGGCCCCTACGGAGCTACAATCGCCATGAAAGGATATGAAACGATCCTGTTAGTTGCCACTGGCCTAGGTGTGGTGGCTGTTGCGCCGTATCTACAGGGGCTAGTCCATGCGACTCGTGCGCATGAAATCCGTAGCGCGCCCGTACATCTGATCTGGCATATCCCATCCTGGAGTAGGTCTCTCCTTCCTTCATTCTTTTCCTCGATTGACAGGAGTTGCAGAGCAAGCACATGCGGTTTTTGACATTATCGACTTTGCCCTCGCCCTTGACGAAGGCGATGACACGGAGGAGGGAGGCGGAAAACCGCCGCAAATATCGGGTATAAAGATTTCCATGTGCTACGAGGAGGAAAAATCCTCATTGCCCCCTAAAGTCCAGCTGTTCATCCGGGAAATGGAAAAGAAGGAGAGTGAGAAGCCAGGTAGAACCAGGATCAAAGTCTACAACCGTGACTTGCCTCTCGAGACATTGTTGATTAACGATGCAGTGATAAGCCCTGCTCAAGGCGACTCCGAGAAGCCTACCATGATCGCAGGTCAGTCTTTCATTCTAATTTGCGAGCAAGACTGACAGTACGTACAGCCTCAGTTTCCAAAGATATGAGGAATAAGCTCGTCAAATTTGCAGGAGAGCATTCAAGCGCGGTCGACCTCGTGTTTACAGATTATCAACCTTGATATAGTGATCGTTATCACCCATGGGGGTTCAGACAACGATGTCAGAGACAGCCACTTTGGGACGAGGGTCGCGCCTTCCTTCATATTGCCGTATTGGGACATATCGTAGGTGTTGTAGAACTAGCTTTGTATTTTCTATGGATCTTATTATAGTACTGTAGCAAAGAGAAGTATCCAACCAAACTCTATCAATCTACTATGCTGCTTGGTATCAGATATGCCCTGGTATTTACTCTTGTAGCCTATTTACCAGCCTTTCCATCAAAATCCCTCTATGTAACTCACTATCCATCTGTTTGTGAACAGGACAAGTTGTGTTAGTGCTCCAACCTCGTACGGTCTGCAGGCTGTAGCCCAAAATGGATGCTTCATTCGAAATTAGCTCACTCCCGGCCAGGTGTACGTCTTGTGGAATGATCATTTACTTACCTCTTTGACGGTTTCAAATCTGCTATGAAGTGTCCTAGTCTTAGCGGGTAGCAGACGTTCTTCATTACGTTGAGCGTGGTTCAGAGTCTCCAAACACTTGTAAAAGTCGACAGCTGCTGGATATGCCGTCCACTTTGCGTAGTCAACGTGGTCTCCTTGCATGTCTTTCTTCAGATAGCCATTCATGAGTTCTACCGTTATTCGCCAAAATCCGGCGAGCAAGTTACCTGTCGTCCCATAGGAACAGAAATGCTGGCCCCCTTTTGTAAAAAGGTCAGCTAGGATGCCAGACTGGTATGTAAAGGAGGTAACTGTACAAATCTTGACCTGGCCAGATGTATCCAGTAGCACGTTGGAGCAACTCAACTCTGGGTGACCTATATCGTGTTCCTCAAGGTACAAAAGACCATCCAAAATCTTCCATGTAAGCAAGAATGTGTATGGATTGGGGGCGCCATTGAGGCACGAACCTGCTTCAGAATATAGGCCAATTCAGGACCACGGACTTTGCGAGACGCTGCGATCTCTGCAAGAGATACTGGCATGAATTCATACACTACGGTGAACTCACCTGGCGTAGGCATCGTATAGACCCCGATTCCTTTGACGAACCTCCTGTTCTCAATCTTACGGACTACAGATACCTGTTCTTTACTTTCGGATCCAGACAGGGTCCAAAACAAGACACTGCTTTGTTTCTCGTCAAGTAATGGCGGTTTCTCCTCAAAGGCCGCCGGTTTTGTCCTCGCCAACTGTACGTCCATATTTCGACCTAGTGTGATCTTGTAGTATCGCTCAAAGTGCCGCTCTAGACGGTTGGTTTTGGTTTGGTCATGCTCCAATGATGCGGTTATTCTGTTATTTTCTACGTGCTTTTTAGGGCCCAGGATAGCCGTGGGATTCTCAACTATCACTGGGAGGCCGGCAAAAGCAACTCTCTTGGGAGGCTTCGAGACTTGCTGAGCCTTGGGCGGAATGTCAGGGATACTCTTGAGAAGGGTTTTGGATTTTTTGTTGGAGGTGCGTTCATCACCCGAGGTATCTGTTTGCGGAGGAATCACTTTCGGTGATTGACTCTCAAAGTCTGCAATAACATCGCTGCCACCAAAGAAATCTCCAAGTCGAGTGGCCCTCTTATCCGGTTGCTTCTCATTGTCCATAGCACTTACAGCCACGCCATACTTCAGTGGACTGAACATTGTGACAGCAGCGTATGATATATATGGACGAGTCGATAATGTCTACCGGCTAGACGTGTGATCCAAAAAGCGTCAGTTCAGGGCTCCTGGAACCAGTAGAGAGCCGATTGCAACCGGATCTCTCGTCTTTTGTTCCTTGCAACCCTGGTGGCGACCATTTTGGCCATTGTGCCTCGCCTTATTTGTATGTTTCCATCAACTTTGCCATTTGCACCATGATATTTCCATCAACAATGGATTCCCGTACCCGCAGAGACAGGCTGAGCAAAGAGAAGCAGCAGCATTTCTTAGGCATAGCAAGCATCAGGTTTGGAGCCCTAGATTTTGACTGGTGCCGGCAACGGAATCCGCTCAGCGGGAGCCCAGATCAGAAGAATGTGGCTAGTTTGGAGACCATGTTTAGGCGTGGATGTGACTGGTCCCCTGAGCAAGTCAGTCATCAGATCCCGGCCTTGATCGATCCGGCACTGCTCGAAGAAAGTCTACAGAGAGCCGAGAAAAGCCTCTCCCGTGAGGACCTCAAGAAAGAAGACGGGGTATTTGCAGAACTAGATCTTGCTGATGGCAAAGTCATTTGTCTCAAAGGTGAACACCGAGTTCTGGCCTCTGACGCCACCGTCGTAAACCGGAAAAAGCGTTGGATTGTTCGTTTGTACTCAACAGGTATACAAGACTTCCCCAAAGGTTAGATCGAGAAGACTAGAGTGTTAAACTGAAGAAACAGACCTAAGCGAAGATGCAAGAAACGACCTAGCAGATGAAAGGGCGAGCGAGAGGCAAATGACAGATGCCGAATACTTCTACAATATCACTTTGTTCTGGTTGAAGAACGGCGATCCTGATCAAGGACCCCGGCCCAACCCATGGTTCGCTCAGCTTATGCGTCATTCCGAGGGCAAAGCGAAAGACTTGAAGCGGCTATGGTCGGGTCCGTCCTCTCAAGGAGACTTATTGAGGCGATTCCATGAGATCCCTGCCCTCTTCTGGGGAATCAGCCTCGGCAACGTAGGAAAGACAATAGCCATGCCGAGACAACAGGTAGGCGCTTCGATGATGATGATGCATGCTTTTCTAAACATTGACGTATTCAGACCCGAAATCAGATTAAACGTGTGTTTGACTTCTGGGACTACATCTGCTGTCATGATGTGAGTATGAAACTGAGATTAGATATGAACACTGTCAAGGTGGTCAGCGGCAGAACCTCAGGTGCATACGCCGGCCTCAACCTCGCCAACAGTGGCGAGATCTTGCGTAACTTCGACACCACAGAACGAGTCGCCATCTTGTCTCGGCTCGAATCAGCCACGACGGATCGAGTTGTTCCAACGTTAGGGATTTTCTTTAGGAATACCCTATATCTACAGAGCGTTATCGATTGCCTGAGACACCTAGTTCCACGCCACCGTCAGGCGCGGGACCTATGGGACGATTTGAATAACGGATTTGAAGAGAGAGGCGATGGCCGTTGCTTGTTACAGGTATCTGACACTCGTTTCAAACTGGTCCACGTCAGTGAGATTGACCAATTCGAGATCGCATGCAGACAGCTGTGGCTTTTTGCTTTACGAGAATTTCCATCCTTACCTCGTGATGTGACGTCAAAACGAGCTGAGCCCAAGAGCTGCGTGGACGAGGCCAAGCTCTTTGAGCTCGCGGTGCTTGCTCATAGACTCGGATGCCGATCGGACCAGATAGATCATATACGGGCCAATGCGTGCTGGAGACAATCTCCTATACAGTCCGTCTACAAACAGGATTCGAATATTGATTCAAAGCCTTACAAGCACGGCAAACCTCATCCCGAGGACTTGAAGAGGTACAAATGTTCGCTCTTTCTTTCGAATCTCCACAAGCCGTTCGACCCGGAAACTCTTGAATCATCTTTCTTCTTCATCCAGCGATCGCTCTACTTTGACATCTATCCAGATAAACCGCAAGGTATCGACGAGTTGCTGCATAGGGCGGCCGAGGTGGGCGAGCGCGAACTGATTGACGACGAATACCGGCCTAGGATACAGGGGGCCAGTGAACAATTAATACGCCAAGAGGATCAGCTACGCGCATCCATTTCCGAACTGCAGGAGAGGTATGACCAGTTACTCTCGCAGGAATCGCAGTGTCAGGGAAGAATTGACAACAAAAAAAAAGAAGAGAATAAGCTCGACGAAAGCATCAGAGCCATGAAAGCCCAGGAACAGAATCTGGAAAATCGGAAAACGCAACTCCAGACTGAACTAAATCAAGGAGAAGCGGCTAAGAGAGATCTGGACACAGAGTACCAGACCCTGTGTCAGGAAGTTGCAGACCAGCGACAGAGCCTCTCTGCCCTCAACTCCAAGAGAGAGGCGGCCAATGACGATTTAAAACGCCTTGAACACCAAAAGAATAATGTTGAGCAGGTTATTAACACCTTGGAATCTCGCAGGAAGGAACTCGAATCAGAAGCACAGGAGGTGAGAAATCAAGAGGTAAGAGATGTAGTCTCCATGGCAAGTGGCAAGAAAAAAAAAAAGACTAATCAACCCTATTAGGAGGAGGCAGCCCTTTTCCCGTTTGAAGAGGACACCCCCCCGTCCATGTCCGAAACCTCAGACTTGCAAGAAATCCAAGAGGACAATCCACCGCTCACGTCTGAAACCTCAGACTTGCAAAGGATGGCATTCCCGGTTGAAATAAGGAGAAAAACAAGGGTTGTAAAGACGGAGGCAGAGTTGACGGCATGGTTAGAGGTAATCGAGCAACAAGGCTACAGTATGGCTGACCAGTATATGAGGACGTTGGTGCCTCACTCATGCTTCAGAGCGTTAAAGATCGAGGAAAAAGAAGAGGACAGGCTCGTAATTCTTGTCAAAGAAAACCTGGTATATAGTGAGCGTGATATCTTGGGAGATATTTATACCTTGAGGGAGAAGAAAAGAGCAAGAGAGGATTTTCTTCACCATACGCTGCAAATCAAGAGGAATAAGGTAATTGAAACTGATGATGCTGATGGTACTCTTTAATTGTATCCAATATCTCTGCGAGATAGATCAAGGTTACTCAATCAAACTGTTTCAGCGAGATGACCGGGCATATGTGTGCTAGAACATTCACTGCGATAGTCCGCGTGCACTGGCACCTTAGGTGAACTGGAGCTGGTTAACTAGTACAACAGATGCGCCTGCACACATGGACCAGCATACATGTTGAGCTGGTCTGGGTGTGCTAGTACAGGTGTTGCACTGGCTCATCTGTGCCGGCACGCAGCGTGTGCTGGCGCGTATACGCTGGTTCAATTGCGCAAGCACACACGTGCCGCCCCATCCATGCTGTTACAGATAAGCTACACCACGTGTGCTGGCGTATCCGGAATGGCACACATGAGCTAGGCTACATCCACTAGTAGTCCTGCTCTGGCCGGCATGCGCCGCTACGAATGTCCTGGCACATGTGCGTCAGCGTATGTGTGCCAGCACACGCTACGTGCCGGCACAGATGAGCCAGAGTAGTTTGCGTACCAGCGCTTGTATACTAGCATTTTACTTGGCCTGGCACATCTCTGCTGGTCCGCAATTTGCCCCAGTGTACGTAAAATGGCTTACTTTATACTCTGGCACTTGCAAACTGCCATGTTCCTTGCGCTGGGCGGTGTGTACTAGTATGGTTTCTGAGACTGACACTGAGTTTAAGTTTTTCATGGCGATCACATCTTGTAAATCTCAAATAGGTATGTATGGCATTATCCCATGCTCAATGGCGCGTGCTGACAGGAAGTGGCTGACGCGCCGCCGTACCAAGGGAACGCCATTCTGGGACTAGTGTTTCGATGATGGTATTTTCGAGGTATGCTTACCCTGCGGTCAACAAATTACTATGGCCAAGAACTAGACGATGTATCTGAAGCAACGAGTCACCCTCATGCCGCAATGGCAAGAGGAGCAGAAAGTGGTTTATATGGAAAGTATGATGCTCCCAACGAGTCAGATGATGTATCCACTTCTATCCACGATATCTTGAGGCGTGCCCATGTCATGCCACAGCGCGTCTCGACAGTACTGAGCACTTGCACCTTCCCCTCCAACAGATCCACCTAAAGTAGAGGTCTACACGATGCACTCTCTTGCTCGATTGAAAAAGCGCACATTCTAATGTGCTTACCTGATTCATGTAAGCGAGAGTACTTATGACTCGCACGCATCTGTGTCTCCACTTCCCCAGATCCGCAACCAGGAACTCCAGGCAGCCGCGGTACTTTGAAGTACTTCATTCGCTTAGCCAGAAATTATTTACGCATCCATAAGGCGGCCAAGTTCTGACAAAAATGTCTGCTTATGAGGAGGAGCCATGTACCCGGATGGTCCCGCCCTAGACTTTGCAAAGAGCATACTGTTTTTGGACCGGAAGGTGCAGGTGCTCAGTACTGTATACCAACGCACAAAATGTTTCAACTTGTTTGCAGAACCGATTTTATCAGGTAAGAATGTCTATTCACGACCCCAGGCCGCTGAATAGTCTCCAGCAAGCGACGGAACTACTGTAATTCTTCTTGGTCATACTGTGTGGGGCACATGGCAATCAGCAACACCTGCGTGTTGTAGGATGCACCCAAGGCTTGAACAACGCCTTCGGACAAGCAGACTACTTAATGTCCACTCAGGGCTGTGGAGCTTATGCAGCGCAATCGGTCAGTCAAAAGGGATGGATTTCTGCCTCTGGCTATTCTTACGTAGGGTACGACCTACTGGATAGCAACCAGATTCGGAGTTGACATGAAGGTGGAATGTCGATATTCCATGCTTGACTCCGTGGGAATGTTCGTCGCCTGAAGTCCCTATTTCGGTCAACGAAGTCTGAAAAAGTCCGTTTCCGGATCTTGAAGCTCACAGTGAGGCGCGCTAGATTGGACGTAAAGATGAATGAGGCTTGCGAGCGAAGATTTAGAAGAAAACATCTCATTCTGGACTTCTAGGGAGTCCGTTATCAACCACTATTGCTGAACCGAGCTGTTAGAATTGGTTTATAAACCCCCAACTTGTCCTCCCTTGCTTCTCCTGCGTGTCATCCACGATACATGACAGATTCTACCTCATCTGACTCAGAGAGCTCTTCGCGAAGCGGTTTGGCTAATTTGAAAATAAGAAAGAAAAAAAACAGGAAACCGCTGTTGTCGCCGCAGACATCGATCAACAATATTTGGAGATGCTTCTCGAGCCCTCGCCCTCAACTCGCCCTGGCAATCCTGCCACAGGATCAGTCAGCAAAAGCTTCTTCAAACGGCAATGATGGTAACGAGTTGCTTACTGAAGGACGTCTCCGAGCGGTGACAGAGTGCCAGCGAAGAGTGAACGAGATCATCAAAGAGTGTAAACGGGTGAATATGAGATACAGGGACCGTGACTGGGATCTCGTGAGTACTCATAGTGACCCTCGGACGCCGGATTGGTTCTTGGTGGTTAACTGTATAGCTCAGGTATTTGATTTTGCGGATCAAGGTCACTGTCTGAATGGGCTTCGACAGACAATGTTTGATCTGGGTGAGACAACTTGCCTCGACACGGAGCCAAATGCGCCCGGTGCCGTCAAAAGAGTACATGAGATCTTTTCATTACCTACGTTCATGGAGAATGTAGATGGCGGAGATGTGAAGCAAGGCAAGCTCGGCAACTGCTGGTTTGTCGCAGGCTTGACCGCTCTTGCGAACCTCGAATATGGGCTCACTCAAACATGTGCGGCGCATGACACAGGTATATTTCATTTCATCCCATGTTGCAGTCTCATAAGGCACTGATATCTGGAGTAGAAGTCGGTGTCTATGGCTTCGTCTTCTACCGAGACGGAGCGTGGACGTATACCATCATCGATGATACGCTCTACCTTCAATCACCCTGTTGGGACTCTCCGAGTTTGCAGCGAGCACTTCTGCAACAAACCGATCGAGTCGACGCGGAAAGCGAGTACAAGAGAACGTATCAGACTGGTTCCAAGGCCCTTTTCTTTGCCCAGTGCAGAGATCAGAACGAAACCTGGGTTCCTCTCATTGAGAAAGCTTATGCAAAGGCTCATGGCGATTATGCGGCATTAGCATGTGGCTGGGTTGGCGAGGGATTGGAAGATCTTTCTGGTGGAGTGACCACTCAGCTATTTACTTCAGATATTCTTGATCCCGATCTCTTCTGGGTTGACGAATTATCCAAGGTCAACCAGGAGTTTCTGTTTGGCGCCTCGACCGGGATACTGGATGGCGGCTACGGCGAACGTGACGGCATCTCAGAGGGCCATGCCTACATTGTCGTGGCAGCCCACACACTCAGGTCGGGCAAGCGGTTGCTGAAGATCCGCAATCCGTGGGCTCATGCCCGTAAGGGCATCTGGGAAGGTGCCTGGAGTGATGGCTCAAAGGAGTGGACAGCAGAAGTCCAGCAAGAACTCGGGCATCGCTTTGGTGGCGACTCTGTCTTTTGGATCTCTTTTGAAGACTTTCTGCGGAAATACTCGCACCTGGACCGCACAAGGCTCTTCAGAGAAGTAGATTGGAGGTGCAGCCAGAGTTGGATCAGCATTAACGTGCCCTGGAGGGCATGCCACCAAGACAGATTCCGTATCATCCTGACAAAGGAGTCTCCAGTTGTCGTTGCAGTTTCACAGCTTGACAGACGGTATTTCAATGGTCTCCACGGCCAATACGCCTTCCGTCTTAGTTTTCGCATTTACCATGACGCCGACTCAGGGGTTCGTCGGTGTGTAGCGCAGTCTCATGACATCTCTTTGATGACACGATCAGCTTCTGTAGAGCTGCCCAAGTTGATACCCGGTACCTACACCATATGCACGCGAGTAGATGCGGAAAGAGACACATCATTGGAGTCAGTGGAGGACGTCATCAAGCAGGAGTGCAGAGCCAGGACGGAGAACGTCAAGCTGGCGCAGGTTGGCTTTGCTTACGACGTAGCCCACAAGAAGGCCGAAGCTTATATTAGCGAAGCCAGCCGCTTAGATAAGATCAAGGATCGAGAGAGAGCATCGAAGTGCCGTCGGGAGGAGCGCCGCCGACGATGGGAGGAACGCCACATCAAACGAGTCCTTACCAAAAAGCAGAAACAGAAGAACAAGAACAAACAACGAACTCGTTGCAAAGCTCACAAAGAAATAGATAGCGCTTCAAATAAGGAGCCCTTGACTTCGGCACAGACGGGTGCAGGGCCATTGACAAAGAACACCAATGCTGATGTCGAAGGGACAAGAGGTTGCACTTTACCAGGTGACGTTGAAAAGGGCACTACTCAACAGGAGATCATCGTCCAGCGCCATGCAGAAGACGGGAAGGTGATCCGGTCTTGCTCTTGCCACGAGAGGCTTGTGGAAAAAGAAGGGTCGTCGGCAAAGCCTGTGTCAGCGACGATGTCTTCACGAGACGATGAGCATTTACTTGGTTCTTCTTTTCGGGATTCGGCAGGCGATTCATCAGATTCCCCGATTAGTGAATGGGAAGAGCTTTACAATACTGACGATACCACGCATTCTCTGGAGAAAGAGTCGAGGGATGGGCCTCGGAGGAACACTAGGTGTGAGCATGATGTGAGGAAAGCTCTAGTAGGAGAGAGCACAGACAGTGATAACTCAAGTGAGGACGAAACACCGAGCCCTTGGAGTGCTGTGTGTATTGTGGGTGTTCGGGTTTACTCTAAAGATGAAGCTCTCACACTTCAAACATTATTTGACTGATATGCCTTGGGGACGGGCTGAGGCTAATTGACATGGACCACGTTACCTCCCTAGAATGCATAGAATGATCCATAATATACCCGAATGGAGTTCCAACGGATGAAGACGCCTTAAACTAAGTAGCGGTTCTCAAACCAAGGCGGCTCTACCTTGTGCAGTAGAATAAGAATGATATAGAAAGTGTAGAAATCGTCATTCTGACGCCAGGACTAGGAACTGGGACACGGGGGGAAACCAGTCGCGTTCTCGGGCAACGCTGGCTTGATTCGGTCCATCTTCCAATCATTACCATGGGTCGTTGATGTTGTGTTCAGCCTCGGGGCTTGGTCAAAACCCCTGGCGCTTCCCCCTTCACGGCGACGTTTAGATGTGCCTTTCACCTTAAGGTGTGTGTGACACTGGATGCTGTTAGTCAAAGCACTTTTTAAATGATTGGTCTGACTTACCTTATAAGCGTGTCTATACCAGGTGTTTCCCTTCTTCTTGTTGCTAACAAGTGCAATCCACTGTTCACAGCTACCACAAAATCCTTCCCAAACATCAGGTTTTCCATCCATACGCCGCTTCTGCTGAGGTTCCTGGAATGGGCTTCGGGTGGCGGCGCTGATACCATGAGAGAACGACTTGTCATACCAGAAGGCCGAGTTCTTCAGATCAAGCCATCGCCCAGGCTTGCAGATTCCACACCAGCCCTCCCGCTTGTTGCCATGACCTCGAGTCCATCTAGGGGTGTAAAGATCGCCTTCAAATCTCAATTCCTGCTGGCAGGGAACCATTCTAGGATCCTCAGGGTTCATGTCTTCAGGGGGTGGAGGGATCTGCTCCTCACAGAGTGCACCGTTCAGCTCGGGAGGGTCGGAAAGGTCGGTGTGGTGTCCGTTGAGACAAGCGGCGTCTCCATTGCTCTGGAGCCTTCCGAAGAGACCATGAGACACAAGAGGCCGGGGTGGGGCAAAATGGCTTCCATCCGTTTGCCAAGGGTACTGCTGGGCCGTTTGAGATGGAAGCTGGGTCGGAAGCAACATTTTGTCTCTCTGGTAGACGGGATTGCTGGGAACAACGAAAGGTGCTTGCTGTATGGCCTGAAGGTTACCGTAGTTGAGGGGTAGAGGAGTGGCACCGATAGCGAGGGGAGAGTGACCGGAGTACATGTGCTGGTGGCCATTGTAGACATCCTGGAAAGGGTGGTAATCGTACTGGGCAGGCTTACGGCTCGCTGAGGCGTTGCCAGTACCGTTCGACCATCGCTTGAGTCTCGGACCCGTGACGCTGTATGGAGCAGATCGAACATTGCTGCGTCGAGGAGAAGGAGACGCACCGCGGCTACGATTTCGAGTCCTCACAAGGGCCGTTCTCGATTGAGGATCCGTTCGTGGCGAGTCAACGGTCCAAAATCGGGCGGCAGAAATCATGGGAGTACGGTTAGGAGGAGGCGGGTAGCCAGAACCGAACGAGGGTACTTCAGAGAGAACTGCCGAGAAGTCATCAAGAGGCATGTCGGAAAAGGCACTAGAAGTGGATGGAGAGAAGGAAGAGCCGGGCATTTGATGCTGCTTTGAACAATCAACAATGGCCACCAGATCTTCCTCGACAAGTGTTCCCTGCTTCAAAGCAAGAACGGGAATGGCTTCATCAGGTGTGATAGAGTTCATGTTGTAGCCCATGCCGATGAGATAAAATTGGTTTTCGACCGGCTCTTTCATCCGCGACGCTGCTCTAAGTTAGTTAAGTGACACCACCATGTTCGAGTTTACTTACAGTTGTCCATGGTCGTAGGAGGGTAAAAGTCTTGATGCATAGATTCAGGGTGTGCCATCGTCTCATTGGAATTTTGCTGAAGTGACACTGAAGATGAGTCCCAAAATGGTACTGATGAGAAATTCTCGGCACCACAGAAAGCGAATCCTTGATAGATAGGCATAGAACGAGACTTAGACTGAGTAGCTGGCATTGACTGCATCTCCGAATCCAGCACGGATTCGATCTCAGTAAAGCCGTTTGAATTCATGTTGATCATAGGCGTAGGCGCAGATATATGTGCAAGGCAGTTGTGCAATGAGGTTGTAGACAGAAGTGAGAAGATAAGCTTCAACTTTGGTGTCAAGTCCTGGCGAGGTGTAAGTGTTGCGCAGATAAGGGACAGAGGAAGATCAAGAAAGTATGAAGCATGGGCGGGCGCGATAAAAGTACAAAATTTGGAACTCTTACACACAAACTAACCGTCAATCTTGGCAGGGGCAGGGTGGTGTCAGCATGGACCCGTGATTCAATAGTACATGACCAAGGCACACTGGTAGCCCTAGCTCACATGAAGGGGCCCTAGCTGGGCTTTCTCAATGTCAAGATGGGTCAGTCTCACTTCTTCCACATATCTGACAGGTCGGAAACGCCAGGGATGATCTCCTGGAAGTTGAAGACATGTAAGTACCGACGTGGCAGCTTCCACTGCTGACGGCTTTCAACGTCAGAGCTGTCATCACTCCTTTATTCATTTCAATGTTGCATCGACTTCAACATATGGGAAAGCATCCTTTCTCAGATGCATGAAGTCCTCTGGGCCTTTGCACTTTGACTAACAATGTCAAGTCGAGGCATGTGTCGCTCTTCTTGACGCTTTGCTAGAAGAATCATCAAAGGAATAAGAGCAAGCATCACGAGCAATAGCTATTTTGCGTGTCAACACTTCACGCAGATCATGTCTATCCATATTTCCATATTAATTGCTGAACCTACAAAGGGCAGTACCCGGCCATGCTGGAAAAGGATACGGGTAGAGAGCCACATGCCACGGAACCCAATTGGGCCAGCCCACTTTGCTACCGCAGCGTCTGATACTTGCTTGATGACTTTTAATAGGCTCCCACATGCGCTGTGGATTTTATCCTACAGACTGCCTGCTTTATCTTGTTTCTCCCTCAGCCAAAGATGAGTTGTTGGAAAATCCGGGGATCCCCCTTCCCTTCAGGATTCAGACAGTCTGAAAGTCCTAGATGAAACCATCTAGAGATATAGACCCTAGAAGAACTCTCATCTCAATAATGAACAGCTAAGTTTCATAAAATTATATTTTCACCCAGCACTACTGCGCAATATAAACAACATGAGTGCGCGGGACGAGAGGTCATGTCAGATAGCTACTTCGGTTTTGGATACTATTCTGCCGCTCTGCTCTCATGTCGACCAGAACTAAATTCAACTCTCAGTGTTTCCTCATCGGGCAGAGGATCCAAGATGCCAGGGTGTTTAGCGAACGACAGCCATCTCAACATCGCCACGGCCAGTAAGGCACCAATGCTCTCGATGTCGCTGGCTCGACTCGGCCACTAGTGTCTTCTTCTCAGTCTCTCGTTTGTGATAGCCATTGCGAAGTGTCCACATTTGTCGTGCGCGTTCTGCAGGGTGAGCGGCACGTCTTTCTCGGTCGCGCAGAGTGCCAGAGTTTCGTTGCTCTCCAGATAGTGCGGTTCTCCGTCCACGATTCTGTGTCTGAGCAGGCGTCGCTTCATCAGCTGCCATCGCCCCTCTTCCAAACTGCTCTGACCCTCGAGCAGGGTAGAAACGATTTCGGAGTACCACGCCTCATGTTGCCAATGTCCAATGTTTCCTTTTCACGTGCCGGTGATCAAATATTTTCCAGGCGCTCTGCTTCTCGGCAAAATGACGTTTGCCGAAATTTCTGTTAGAGATGTAACGCCCAAAATTCGTCCGATGCCCATCTTCAGTTCAAATAGGCTTGGCTTCTTCCTTCGCGCCTCAGGTAGCTGTGACATTCCGCCCGCCAGGCGCATCATCTTGTTCTTACACGAACGGTACCTGTATTCTAATTCCTACTCCCTCCCCCAAGGCTTCGATCCAGCGGCTGACCTTGCCGTGAAAGTGACTTCTGTTTGCCATAGAATCCGTCATTCCCTTGTGATCCGTATAAACTTTCACCGGGTGCGAGGAGTGTTTGATCATCCAGTGGCTTTCTTTCAATCCTCGCACGACTGCAAGCATTTCCCTTTCCGGCATCATGTATTGGTGGTCTGCATCGTTGAAGCACCCTGATATCCACATGATATCTCTTGCGTTCTTGGAGATTCATCTCGTTGATATCCTCACCTACTGCAACATCGTCCAGCCGGAGGAGAACTCCGCCTATTCCGTTCTCTAAGACGTCGGTCGGCAGATGGAATTGTGTTGTGGAATCTGCTCCCGAAGTTGCGTCATTCTGAATGCTATCGCAAATGCTCAAGTACTGCTGCGGCGTTGCTGTTCCACACTGGTGTTCCCGTGTTGTTTCCAGTTTCAGGACTGATGGTTCCCAGACTTTGTCTTCGTTGCGGAACTCAAAGAAGACTTCTTTTATGCACTGGATGAGGTCTGCTGTCCCCGGTATGAACTTTCGCACGAATGGTGTAAGGCGCAGAAGTGGGTATACTTCCTCCCAAGTGCAGGGCGGGTTCGAGTGGATGTTTTTCTTCAATTACGCGAACTTCTCTGTGTTTTTGGGCCTGGTTTCCTTTTCATCTACCCTCGTCAGTAGGTGCTTTGGTTTGTGTCAGGTTTGGGTTTTGCTCTTTGGAGTGAGGTGATTCAACTCCTGCGGCCTGCAGCAGCTTCGACGATGGTGACCGGATTTCGGTTTGCTCGTGTTGTGGCTCTGAGGAGTCGCTCTTTCTCTCGCCTAGTGTTCGCTCAGCCTTCGCGCGCTCCGGGATCGGTAGAAGAGGTTTGAGCTCTGTATTAATGCGTAAAGGCGAAGGAAATCTCGGATAGCGAAAGTTGAAATGTGTGTGATCTGCAATGTTTGCGGCTATTGCCACGCACGCCAAGCCGGCGCGGTCGAATGTTGCTCTCGTGATGTCTTTGGAGTAAGGTTCCTCCTCTATGACGTAGGCCTCATAACGGGGTAGTTTCGCGGTCTCGTCTGGCGCCGCACTTACTGCCTGTCTGCGTTTTTGGATTCCCTTGTATGAGTTAAATCCCTAGCTTGCCGGTCCGATTCCGGCCATTGCATCGTCATGGCTTCACCGATGGTGGCTCCTCGTTTCCCGAAAGATGGTACGCGTTTGTCGCCTGTTGAATGGCGTCGTGTAGTTCAGTCAGAATGCCCTCCACCTCAGCTTTAATCTCAGTGTCATCATCCACATAGATGAGTTCCTCTTCCTCCAGTTCTGCCAGGCCTTGCGGTCTCTCGCTCTCGTCCTTGCGGTGGTTGTTGATTGCCCGGAAGTGTTCGAGTGACGGTGTGGTGTCAATCAATGCTGAGTGCCCCTTGAAGCCAGTAAGAGCGGAGCTTCTCTTTGTCGTAATGTTCAACCGGTGAAGCGTCTCAGCCATGGTGGGCCAACAAGGAGATCCCAATCCTCATGGCCTTGCAAGACATATGCGATCCGAAGGCGCATGATGTTGGCCACCACGACTTCCAGCGTCAGGAATTCACTGACTTGAGCGACCTCATCGTTTGCCAGGCGAATAGGCTCTGTGTGAGCCAGCAGGACAAGATGCAGCCCAGATCTGTTGATGAAGCATTGGTTGACCAGGAGCCACCTTCCAGCAAGATGGCATCGGTGCGGTGTACTGACAAATATTCTGCCACGTAGCCCAAGGTGTTCGGTACTGCCTCCTCCGGAGCGGCTATATCTTTGTAGGTCACCAAATACCCAGACGTTCCGGAGTGTGCGAGACTGTAGCATCCCGATCTTCTCCACGATATACCTTGGTTTTTTCTCCGCGGTGGGGACTGCCTTCCTAGCTCCGTTCTGCAAGTTCAATCATTCTAGGTGAGGTTGCAAGCGCGGTAGCAGCCTCTTGAATTCCTCTTCTGAGATTTTTTGTGCCATCTCCACGTCTATGTGTTGAGGGCCCGGAGGTAGAGGCTGCTCCTCCTCCCTCAACTGAATGGCCCTCAGCTCCAGAGAGTCGGTGAGTGTTCCTCTGGTGGTGCGATCAGTCATCTCCTCGGCTTATCGTAGAGCTTCGTTGGCCAGAACTTTGAGTCGATCGTTGTCGACGGGCGCTGTCTTCTTCTTTCCCTTGCTCTTGTCGACCCCGTCGTTCTTGCTCTTCGGCTCATTCTTGTTCGTCGCACGCACGGCCGCGTTCATCATCAGTTGATCTGCGGGAGCCGCTGCCGTCTGTCGGTATTGACTGTCGAACGATTGAGTTTACAGCAAGGTGAGCGCGCGCCAATGCCTTCCAGCCAGAGCTGCCGACCATGGGGCGTTCCTCACCTGGCAACCAGGGTCTTGAGTAATCCTCGCCAGGCGTCGCTTCAGGTCGGCTCTCACCCGGCAACCAAGGCTTGGAGTAGTCGGCCTCCACAAGCGTGAAGCCCGTCCCGTCGTAGCGCAGCATTGTGTTCAGAGCAAGTTGCTCAAGGGTAGCCCAGTCGAAAGCCGGCCTATCCCATCATGGTGGTCTTTGCCCTTGCCATCGGTACTCGTCCGTTCAGCTGCGCTGTTCTAGGCGTACGATATTTCCTCGTTCTCGATGCAGTGTCTGGCATTGTGTCGTCGTATTTCCTCATCCTTCCCTTTTGAGCATCCCCAAGAACGGTGACCCCATTGCCCGGAGCGAAAGCACCAGTCGTAGTCAGGGTCGAGTGGTTGTGTCGTCTGTGGAACTTAGCTCGAGCCTTGTCCAGCACCATTGTCGAAGCCGCCACCTCCAGTTTGACCTTGAGTCTGATTTCGCGTATATGGTGTTTCGATTATCGTTGCTGAACTATCGATTACCGTTTCCCGCTGCTGGCAGCATTGTTTTGGCGAGTTCTGATGCGAGTCGCGCCATCTCTCGATTCGAATCGATCAGCAGCATCGTCGTGTCCCGCTGTTCTGTCCTGCCGTCCTCTTCCCCGAAAGCCACGCCGTTATCGAACCTTCTGTATCGCAGCAAAGAAAGTTCGATAACGGAGTTCGCTCAGGTTGTTGACACCACAGCGTCAAGGTTTCTCTGAGATCTAGTTCCGCGGTCCCAGCGATGGTGTGTTGGTGGAGATGTCTTCGCCGCAACCTGTTCTGTCAGCGACGCGTCGCGAGTTTGCGCTCCTGAGAGCCCGTAATTTCTTTCTAAGGTGGTTTCTGAGTGTTCTCTTGCAGAACGGAAAGATGATCCGTTTACGTCCAAGGATATTGACAGAGTTCCAGTCTCATCACCATATGGTTACGTAGTGGTACGAATGTTGAATGATTGATCAAAGTTACAACGGTGGCCCACTGCCACCAAAGGCACTGTAAGCTAGCCCAATAACTATGACTAAGCCTTCTGTAATTGGCCACCGTATTAGAGCATTGATATCCGGAGTTGAGTTTGGCCAAGAGCTGAAGTTTATCGCGCGCCTTACCTCGTAGTGGACATGGTCCAGGGCTTTTCTTGTTTTCTATGTCGAATTCTAAATATATAATCATATGCACCCAAGTTGAGTCCAATCCACTTAATTCTGGATTGAGAAGGAGTTGGCGAACTCGCGTCGGGTTTTCATGTTGAGTCAGAAGCGTGAATCACCGGTCTGTGGGGCGAATGGACGCACCTTACTCTTCCTTCAATCCAAGACGCCATTTCTGAGTAATTGTCACCTGTAGCCTTTGCCCCCTGTGTAGCAAACTCAAGCGTCTGCTTTGGTCTCCAGAAGCAGGCGACGTCTAGTCCATCGAGAAGGTTTTTTTTTTTTTTTTTTTTAAAGCCTTTTGTTCAGATCCTTATGCTTCCGAGAAAGAACTTTATATACCGGCGGCAGACAGTCCCATGCGCCGCAGCGCCAATTTTGCTATTCTCCAGATCGTCGAGTTGGACATGGATGCTCTTCGCCGGCGCTACCTCCCGATCATCATCGCCGAGCTTCTTTTTCGACGTAGTCAAGATGGCATCGACTTCTTCATAATTCAACAGTTCAGACAACTCTTGGCGCAGTTGGTCGCCGACACAATTGTTATGAGCACGAGCCTCCACCGAGGACGCGGCAGAAACCTGGAGGTCAACCAGTTTCGTCCGTGACATAGTAAATTCCCTACAGGCTTTGGATATCTAAGTCTAATCCTATAACGCAGTTGTTGAAGCGGCGCCTTCGCTAGACTTTGAGGCTGGAATCAAGCAGCTCCCCAAGTGCCAATTCGGACGCATGGGACGATACGGAATCGCGAGCTTGGTATTGCCATGCATAATGAAGCTTTGCAGCATAATGAAGTAGCAGTAGCATGCTTTATTTGGAAATAGAAACTATGGCATTGGAAAGTTGAAAGCAAAACAAATTTTCCCCGAAATCACCATCCCCAGTAATAACCTGCCCAATCCAACAAGACACATTGCTCAAAAAATCCAACAAGAGAAGAGAAAGCCTCAGCAACATAAGATGCGATTAAAAGACCCAAGCTATCAAGGCTGGATAATATGGGGTGTTGTAATACCAGCCATCCAATGTCATGAATGCTAAGCTGGAAACGATGGCCGCAAAAAGCAAACTTTCCCAAAATTCCACCAAAGAAAGAAAGCAAGACAGAAACGCCCAATGAAATGCTTTTCGACTAGCAAGTGACATCCTTCATGCGTTGTAGAGAAATATCTATAGATACCGCAGAACAGCATGTTTCCTCCAATGACGTCCAATAACGTCTCGATGGAGTATATACTCTTCACTAATGAGAATCAAGTTCATGGAACAGAGATCGGCGCGTGGTCCAGCTTTGGTATGACCCTAATGTTACAAGTGATTATCGTAGAAAAAAAAGGGGTAATAGCAAAAATGCTGAGTATGGCTTTCGTAAAACATAGCGTGATTCCAAAATGCAATCATCACATGCTCGCCAATCTGATGCTAAGTGGTTGCAATGAAGGACCTTCAAACTCAATCTTTGGCCCGTAAATATCATAAACTGCAGGTCCGTATGCAGGTAGCTGCCCCGTAATTGTAACCTCGATCGGTGGGTGGTAGTATGGCCACTGCTCTTGTTGCGGGTGGGCTGGCGGCGGAGCGTAGTATCTGGTCGTTGCTGGAATATACTGCAGTTGGGAAACCATTGGCTGCTGAATAAGCTGCTGGTATTCGACCATTGCTGGTTGGGATTCGGCTGCTGTGTATGCCGGCTGGCTTCCAGGTTGATGTGCGTAAAAGCCCTCAGGAATCCTAGGGCTAGGGTCTGAAGTACCAGAAACGGTGCTTGGGCTGCTTTGAACCGACGTCGCAGTTCCTAGTCCTGAATACGGAAATTCTATGGGAGGTCGTTCCCCTTGCTGTGATAGGTGATAATGAGGCGGCACAGTGTTCGTCATAGTAGCAACACCTGGGTTTTCTGCCTCGGTGACATAGTATACCTCTTGCGTCATGGCTGTTGCTCGATGGACAGGCTGAACGGGTGTGTATTGCTCGGGCACGGCAGTACCATGAAACTCGTAAGGGACACTGGCGGGAATCCCCTGTCGGTTGTCACGATGTTGGGGTATGTGGTAACCATGAACTTGGGATTCAAAATCGGCATAAGACGAGGCACGATGCAACGGCCCGTTTGAGTCACCTTGGTTCATGGGGAGCTGTGGAGTGGAGGGAGACCCGTCGTCGTCAGAGTTCGAAGAACAGTCGTTGCTGTCGTTAGGGCTCATTTCTTGTTGGTGAAATCTCCGTCGATGCCGAGCCAGAGTCGATGCCTGTGATATCTGTTAGTCCTATTCGAGTCCTCGGTTTGCCTTAAATTTACATCAGTGAAACGTTTCCCACAACCGATATGCCGGCATTGATGAGGCTTCTCTCCGGTGTGTGTTAGCATATGTTTAGCCTGGGTGTCTGGCCGGGTGAACCTCTTCCCGCAACCGAGAAATGGGCAAACGTATGGTCTTTCATCAGTATGTATACGATAATGCCTTACGAAATCGGACTTTCGAGTAAAGGTCTGTAACATAAGTTAGCAAAGTCTCATGACCAAGAATGATCTTGGCAACAAACTTTTGAGCACGATTGCCAGTCGCACTGAAAGGGGGTTGCAGTAGACTCATTCTCGACCGGTTCCGCGGATTTCATGATAATTTGCTATACTTTGACATGCCTCCGAGGCAATGCGTTTATAATGGTGCAGGGATAGATGGGAATAGGAATTGGTGGGATGTTGACTTGTCAGAGCATAATAAAGAATCAGACGCTCGCTAGTGGGGAGTTGAAGATTCGATGCAGTAGATGTTGTCTAGTTTAGCTGAAGGAATGACAAGTTGTCAAGGTCTTGGAGTAGGGCATAAGGGGCAGCCTGTGCGATTCGGACCCAGGCAGCTCAGGCAGTATTGAATGATGCAAACCATTAATCAGGCACTTGAGAATAGAATAAGGCATGCGCGTGCCGACTTTATGAGTTGATTTGCCTTGTCACACGCCAGGGATCAGCGTGCCGCCCAATGAAAGATGTACGCGAAGCCCCTATCTCTACAGCAGAGACTTGACCCTGGGTCTACCGGTTGGTTCTCAAGCGTTGTTGTATCCTTCCATTGCGTATAGGAGTCCTGAGATAAGCGGCGTTCGTTACCGGTGACAAAGACACTGTTGTCTCGTTGTGAATGGCTAGAAATGGAAAGGTGGATCCTGCGTCTAGCAATTTTCAACCACCCTGTTCGGTACCGAGTGTCCGGCTGTTCCTGGTGGTTGAAGGCAAGACTTCAAAGACTTGCTCTCTCCTTGTCGAGATGCTATAAACTAAATTTGGCAAAGACGTGATCATTACTCAAATTGGTTAGGCATTAAACAAACGATCTCAGTCAACGAGTAAACTATACAATCGCTGCTTATCCTTATGATTGAACATGGGCATATAAACATACTTGTTCTGATAGTGGCATACGCAGGCTACTTCATGGACTCAGCGGGTAAAGCGTGCCGGAGCAAAATAAGAGACACTCATAAAGACTTTTTACCAGGTTCGTTCACACTTAAGGACTAGTTCAATACCAGTTCCTGCCGTGATGTGGACGAGCCACAGGCATTCGATCGTTCATCTCCTGGCCGTTACAGCGACCATGACAAGCATCATACCATCAAAGTAACAGTAGCCTCACGCTAGACCACGTACACAGCTAGGTAGTGATGCGCTAACAAACCCTGGTAAGCGCGGTATGCTTGTTCACAAGCTAGTGTGTACTGTGTAATCGTTGGAGGTACCTCCCCTCATCACTTTTCGTGAGTGGAATTTGCGCACTCGCATGTTCCCTGTCTATGCCTGGTCTTGTCCACAGATTTCAGATCGCAAAACGAACCTATCGGGTCTCATTCCCTGAGCTCGATTAGATTAGTCTCACACACGGGCCACCGCATAATCTGGCGACTGAAGATGTCCTCCCGGCACCAGCGGCTGAAACGGGAATTCAGGGTGCAGATCCATGCTGCGCTAACTTCCCATGCCATAAGGAGCTAAATGAGTAACGGGTCGGTCAATAACAAGAGATCGGCTCATACTGAGCGCCCGCCTGCGCTAACCCAGACCCCGGTCCAGTCAGCTTTCAACCCCCCTGCGGTGACCATGCCCTGATCAGGGGTATTCATGGCCCAGTTACAGCATTGATACCGAACAGCAGAGGCAACAGAAAAATTTCCCGGTTCAAGCCTGTGCTTTAAGTCATTTCATCACCTGACGATGGTCTTTATGCCCATGGGGTTACTTTTTTGTTCGTTTCTTGCATGTAGCGTCACGAATATGCAGCCATTGAGGCGTCTCGATGGGCGACCGGATCCAGGGTAATTATCCACTGCGGGGTCGTGGTGATAGGTCGGCAACATGACGCGACGCAACCTACCTGACACTCATTCCCCACAACGCGTCTTCATCCTTTGCAATTGAGCTTCATCATCAGCAACACCACCAACGATGACATCGTTAACCTTGTCAATAAGACACCACGTGATAGAATTCCATCAGCAGGTCACGCCTGACTTGCCAAAGCCACACTTGCTGACACTATACCAGGGCTAGCTTGTTAGTGCGGACATGAAACAATGTGCTTCGAAGGATGACTGTCCTCGAAGAACAACATGAAGCAACATGCCGCGGAGAACGACTTCTCCGCCCCTGCAGCTACTGAGAAAGGCTACAGCGCTGTCGCCAGCAACAAGGGTGACATCCGTCTCCTTGATCGCCTTGCACTTGAGCCATAACTCAGCTTCCTGTCCTCAGTGATGGGGTCACCGATATTGACGTTTCTGCCGAGGGTCGATGGATCTTGTGTATTACCAACAATTACATCCATTGCGGAGCGCGAGTTACATCTACGATTCGAGGCGGCCAGGCGCTGCCGACCGGGCCCCTCAAGACTCCCAGCTCCAGCTACGCCGCCGCATTACTGTGACTCTGGCATCGTCGATAACTATTACCTCTACCTTCTTGGCGGAGCTCCGTTAATAAAGATCGCTTACTCCTAGATAAGTTGTGGCATTGGGTAATCACCGTTGTGGGCGCGCCAATATTGTTCCTCGATATATTCATACTCCCAAAAATAGTCTCCCCGAACTCGAGGTTTGACAATATTTTTATATACGTAGTTAGATGATGGATTGGCCTACATCTAGTTCCACGATGCTGTCGTGTTTATGACCGCTTTTCCGTTTCATGCACAATTAATCTTATCATTCATTACCATCCATATCAATTGATTGCATGCCTCCGCCCAGAAAAGTGTCAAGAACATGGGTGTGATCACATGTGATTAATCATTGACCGCCAGCATACCCTGTTACTGGACTCGGTCATGAGCGTTTGAAGATAAGACAGGGGAGATGGGTATATCAACAACTGTCTTCTTGACAGCAGACTGCGGCTAGATTTGTATCAATTTGGGACTGATGGATCAATGTGAGTAGTATGAAAGAGAGATAAGGGAGCCGTGGACGTACAGAAACAGACTTCTGAGGATTCCTGGCAAATACTTGGTCAAGAGAGCTGAGGCTCCAGTCGTCCTTATGGAACCCCGCGACTTTCGAACAATGAACGTAGTGGTCCTTTCTATGAAAAAGGTGTGCTGTTGGACGCATCGCTATTTGTGTATTTCGTCCGCCATCCAAGCAACCTCTTTTAAGGCATAGTTTGCATCTGTAGCCTTGTAGATGAAGGTTTCATGATGAACAATTGGACTGGCATGTTTAGCGAGGCATTATGTCCTCGTCCAACATGCAGTCATTCTCGAGCATGGTGGTCCACTTTCCACTCGTGCTCGCGTGGCTGTGCTTGAGATGCTGTCTGAAGTGGTCCGCTCGAAAGAATTTCTTGGACGAGTTGCACTCTCTGAATTTGTGTATCTCTTCAAGATGCCTGATGCGCTCATCCCAGTCCTGGTCTGTCGCCTGTCGAGGCGCATTACTACCGCTCAAGATACCCGTACCAGGGACACAGCCAGATCGTGGAAACTCATCGCCGCAGTAGCCGCAGATGTCAGCTTCGCCAGGTCTGTTAATAGACTCGTGAAAAGCCTTATCGTATTCGGAGAGAGCTGAGCATGGCCACGAATGGCGGCGCACATGGAGCGAGTTTTCGTGTCGCTCTGCCTCGTTCTTAGCCTTGAAACGATTGCCGCAGAATGAACATTTGTATTCCTTTTCAGCCTCGTGAGCACTGTGTAGTGGTTAATATCGAAATAAGTATACTCATCAGAACAAATCTGACTTACTCGAGGTCCTCAATCACCTCGAATCTTTTGGGCTTCTTGGGGCAACACTCGCACCGACATTGACATGGTCGAGATATATGAGTTGCTTCGCGAGGTATGGACTAGAGGCATCGTAGCAACTCGAGGAAGAGAGGTGAAGTGGCCTTGGGGACACCCACGGGAGCTTAAGTCACGTCGGCGAGACGTATTGATGGCATGGGAAGCAAGTGCTCGTCATTGGGGCTGGTTGCCTTTCTCTTTTGACCGCCTAGCGTATAAGAGTCGTCCACATGTGGTCGCTTGAGTGATTGGTCATCTTCCATTTCCATGTCCACAGTGAAATCGTAGCTCGAGTGTGTTGAAGTGACATCGTCACTGCTATCCCCATTCATTACTGTTCGAGATGAGAGACCAATATCGGAGCTACCATTTGGTGACTTGTCCACATGGAAGAAGGGAGTGCTTCGAGGTGAAATGGCAGAGTGAGTTGATGTATCGCTTAGCCGTGCAGGAGACCCTAGAACATCTTGGGGCCGGATAGGAAGTTGAACTGGCACTCTGAGAACTGGAGGAAATTGACCTTCCGCAAAAGACCTTCCGGAGAGGGGCTCGTTTGTCGATGATCTTAGGAGCGATTGGGGCCGTGGCGTTCCCAAAGAACGGGTTTGGTTAAGCTTCTGCTTGAGAGCGTCTCCATGAATATCGGCAGGGGATTGAAACTGAAAATGGTTGTGGAGGTGGCCAAAGCCAGTGGGAACACATTCTGGGGACCTGTGAGTATACACTGTTAGTTGCTTCACCCAAAGTATTGGTCAAGCAATTGAATGCTTGAGCTGCACCAATGCTTGGCGCATAATAACCCATACCTATCAGTAGATGAGCAACTGGCATAACCCTCATCTCGGTACAGACGATAGTCATGATATGGCGAGTTCATGCTTCCGTAACCACTCGCAAACAAAGAATGGGCATATTCCCGCTTTTCCCTCATACCTTCAGCCAAAGCGCTGGGTTGATCGAAGTCAGGATATCGCGGAGGAGGAAACAGCAGTGAATGATCGCGTTGTGCTGGTAGTTGTATGTTTCTGGCAACCTGGAATTCGACAACAGCGGTTCGGCTGGAAAAATTGGACTGGGAATGAGGCCAATAAACACGGTTATCTCCTGTGATGGTTGTGCCGCCATGTCCTTTCTACCGGCCGAAATCGACGCTTTTAAAACAGAGTCGAAAAACATGTACCGTGGGCGCCAATGAGAAGGGCGTCGCGAGTGGGGGTTCGTTCAGTACGGGCTGTCAATCGCCGGGGCAGACGGAACGCGGGTCCAAAGGCAATACGACGACTCTGTAGTGGAGAAGATGAAAATTTTGGGGTCGTGGATGTACTGGAGTTACACGGGGAATGAGGTAAGCGACAACGGAACCACGTATGTAGCGGTGTGCCTCGCTACGCACGGCTCTAGAACGCAATGCAGGTACGCTTTTCATGCGAACCGCATGGGCATGGTAATCTCTGACGTCATTCCGATCGCTTCTCGGGTTTGCGACGGCAGAAAGATGCATCCAGCGACCCCTTACCATGTTTTCACAAGCTGGCGTGGTTGCGAAGTATCCAGGATTGACGTACGCAAATTCGCAGTCCCCATGCACACCAAGCGATCTCGAATCATGGGCTATCGAACCTCTACTTTCTATCCCGTTTGTAATCCACAGTTGGGCAAGGACAATGCATTCAGTATTGCACTCACTACTGTGTCTAGTATCTGCTCAGCCTTGCTGGCGTTGAAGAGAATATCTCTGCACGTGTTGGGGGGCTATCTCAAGTGGGGTGGCTTGCTGAAAGTGTCAAAGCCTTCGACAGCGCAAGGTTGTCTGCAAGTCCAAAAAGAGAATTGTCTTCTGCTCGGAAGGGGACTCTGATAAGCTCTACGTCTACGATTAGTGCGTTTACGGGATTGCAAGCCCCCTGAACGATATCGTAAAGGCAGCATGGAGAGAAACACGAGCTCCAAAAGACACTGTCAACGACATGTAAACGTAGTTCATTACCACTGTGGTATTGTAGTCCGAGATATATACTCCCATTCCCATGACTGGTCACGATCTCAATTACGCCATAGTGAAGCTGAACCCTCGTTCATCGTCATTACGGTCTTCCGTTCCTTGAAATTTAGGACACGCCCACTGACTTTTTTATTGGAACTTGAACGACAGGCAGATTTCTAGCTTGTCACTCTATCTTATGCATCACTAGGTAAATCAGCCAGGAAGCTGCATGCTCATTTCCTGATAGGAGTCGGATGACTGTTATTAAGGGGTTTTACTAGTATTTAATGATTTGAGTCTACTTAGCGGCTTCCAACCTGGTACAATATTTCCGATCCGCCATCGTCAATTGTTACTTAGGATAAACCTTGACAAAGAGGGCAGTACCTGAATGCCACTATCATAGGCCATATAAGGCTTTGTAGTACTCTCCTCTGTCCCGTGCGTTCTCAAGTGCCAGCAGACTCTCCTTTATGTCGAAATCGGCCCACACTTTATCCGATAGGCATGTTTCGGATCGCTCGATCTCACCATTGTAGATCCATACATAGCATCCCCCACCTGACTGGAAGAGTGTATGATCAAAAGTCTTTTTAAGTTGCCCGGAAGTCGCTATAATCTACACGGAGGTAAGCGAGAACAAAGGAGTGGACTATGCCACAGCACAAACCTTTCCTTGGTTGGGATGGACTCTGTGGGTGACCAGTTGACGTTCCTTGCCGGTATTCAAATCTCGTGAATTCGCTACTTCTGGCTGGACGGCGATCCAGAGCTAAAAACCATCTCTACAAGATCTTAGTAAACATACCTTGGTTTTAGTTTATGGATTCATACTTTTACCCTTTCGACCCACTACTGTTCCATAGTCGATGCTACAAGGACCAATGACCGCCCGTTGTCTCTCATGCCATCCTGACCAAAGATCTCTAGCACCGATATCAAGCCATCGGGGGAAAGAAGATAAGGTTCCATTTCTGGAGTCGCACGTGACTCACAGGTTATCTCAAAGAAAGAGAGGGGCTGGATTCGGACTGTATAATAAGGCATCTACGAAGTTCCATAGGTTTTCGCTGTCTTTTATGCACTCTACTACGTGAAGTTGACCGCCACTTAGTTATTATTAGAATGCAATAGCAGTCGTTTCACTTAGATTATGGTGGCTGGGTCATCGCCGTGATGAGGCCCGACACGGCCGCATTGCTGGCCTGAATGCTAAGACTGTATATCTCTCGAAAGTACTTCCTATTTCATGATACTGGCTATGCCAATCCATGCAATTAAGCGATAGGGTTCGTATTCAGGGGTTAGGTTGGCCATCCGCTTGGTCTCTGTTCATCACTTCTGAAGCGGTGTGATACATACCTCGACCAATAACTCCAATGCAACCCTGCATCTGGAAGCAGTGCGCAATATCCTCACCACAACCTCCTTGGCACTCGATGCCACATGGACATCCAAATGTATGAACCCTTGATCGTGCACCATATGTCTCTCGCCGAGCGCATCTCCTATGCATTACTCAGGCCCTCGACTCCTAGTATGAGTAGATGAGGCCCTGGTAGAGGTAGACCTCACTATATGGCGTGATTCCCATTGTTGAGATAGCATTTGCACTTTGCACTTTGCTTCACAGCTTGTTGCTCTCTTGCTCTCAACTTTGGTAAATGCATGATCAGTTGGTCTTGCGCACCACCTTGGTATTAGAGAGCATTCACATAGATGCTCCACTTGCTTCACACATATGCCCATAGACTACAGCAACAGATTAGTGTCAGCCCTGAAAGTTGGCTGACCTCCTAGCCGCCAACGGACGCCATGGCTTTCGATTCTAAGCCTCGCCTTTTTTCTCCTTCTTTCCTTTTGGTTGACAGAGCTTAGATTTCAACAGGATTTGGGTCTCCATACCATTTTCTACAACTCCGCTCTGTGCTCGCAAGCACGGTCACCGAGTCTCCTTCTCTCAACAGGTGAGAAAGAAAAGCTTCTGCAAGTCTCTGCTAGCTCACGTGCGTGCCGATAACACAAGCACCACACCTGTTTCTGGCCTCAAAGTTCACTGACTCTGATCGCCTAGTGTATAAGATACTAAGAACCTTCGAGTCTGGGTCTCGTATCAACCAAAAGCCCACAATGTCTATACAGGATCATTGCTAATTACTTTATTTGCTTCTGCAAACCCAACGCCCATTTCGGATCTTGGTGACCGGTTCACTTGCCAGCACATGACAATCAGCTGTCAATGTCGCGACGTGTCATACTGATACGCGGTATCAGATAATGTGGCGCTCTCTTAAGTCCCGATTTCGGAAACTGACCGCTATTTTATTGTTGTTTGCAGGGAATAAGGTGCCGCTTCTCTGAAGTTTTGTTGGTTGGATCGTCACTACGATGAGGCCCAACACGGTCGCATTGCTGCCGAAGAACTAAGACACCATATACCTGGAATTGCTGTAACTGAAAGATGCTAGATACACGGCACTAGCTGAGGCAGGTTCTAAACAGATGGGTTGTATATTAAGTCTGCCCTAAATGAACTAATCACGTAGCGTTGTAGTATTGGTTATCTGCGCAACTGTCCATATTTCGGCCCGCAATTCTCAAGGACCCGGCAACACTCACGGAAATCTCTAGGTGGCTGCGGGTACAGAACATGGCTGGGCTTGGGCGTGCCTTCCTTGGAGAACATTCCAGAGACGGCCGAAAGACTTTTCGTCCTGCGTTTTGCTCCCATTCCGTAAACAGGATGCCCACAATACTGTGATAAGCCAATGGGCCGCATTATCAGAACAACGAATAAAGGTTCTACCCCCTTTATCCTTGCCATGAATGACTCAGAATCTTCTCACCGCTTCTTCCATGTGCGAGTTAATGTTCGTATCGAAAGCTATAAAAGAACCATCCTGCTAAGTTCTTTATGCCCTTTCTCTCCTTCCAGCTAACTCAACGGTACGCAAGAGCTCCTTGCTCCATCTCGCCATCAAGTCAACCACTCACTCGGGCTGCTGCTTGGCTAGGCTACGCTTACGCTTCTGCCACTACTCGAGATTGGCAAACATGTGCGTACCGCCTCATGACACAGCACCGGCCTTGGTGCGCCGAAAGCTTCAGTGCCTGTCCTGTTACCAAGGATTTACCCACTTTGAGGGCGACTACGAGTGCTCCAACTGTGGTTATGAAGGTTTCGCTGTGATATATTGCTTCTCGGCATCTCTTCCTCGTCGCCGCGAAAATCCTGATACTAAGGAATGGACGATGTTAGATGTTGCCAAGCTCGAAGTTCAAGAAGGTCATATTTCATCAAGCATGATAAACTCAGACGTTAATATGTCTTCTCAACTACTTTCGTACAACTCAGTCATCCATTTGCGTTTAGCAGATAGATCCATCGCTTCTTTCGTCATTCAACTGCGCCCAAAACCCGAATCGCAAGGCACTACTAATGAGACCTTCCTTGGAAATAATCCAGATGCGATACTTGGCAGATATCTTAAGTAAGTCGATGCATTAAACGTTGAAGCTCTGGTACCTAATATCTTGTTGCATAGGGCCACCTATCATGTGTTGTGGTCGCGTGATTACGCTCCCATGTCCGTCGGTTTTGATGGTGGAAAGGGATCATCGGATAAAGCAATAATCCCATCTTGGAACGAGCATTGGATAACCACAATTGCTGCGGACATTTGTCGGGCGCTCATGAGCGAATATGACTCTATGCTGCACGAAATAGGCCAGGAGCTGAGCCGTACGAGTGGTGAGGGCGAATGCACCAAGTGTATGAAGTTGGGAAAACTCGTTACTTTACCTTGCAACCATCTTTTATGCGGTGGCTGCTACCAATCGTTGGTACTGGAACCTGCCCAGTGTCCTGATTGCTTCAGGGAGGTCGTTGCATGGAACTTCAGCCTTGAGACTGGCCTCATGTCGGTAAAGCGCTTGGGACTGGAAAAGGTCTAACCGTCTTATTGTTTGTCAGTGCTCACCGGTCATGTCCATACCTTTCTGTGATATTTCTGAACTTGATGATAGCTTTAGTCTCAACACTGATTCCTCAATATACACATAAGTCATCTCTTTCTTTTTAGGAGGTGAAAAGGTGAAACCTCTGCATAAACATAAGGTGGCTGATAAGAGATCAGCCTTGTCTTATTAGCCCTGAAATTATAGCAGCAATGGAGTTGAAAATAGAATCGGCCTAAACCTAGAACAAAGCTCATGGACGCTGGCCATTAGCACATCCCCGACCTTCAACAAACAGGTCGTTCGATTTATGTTCACTCGTCAGGGCCCTGTACTCCAGAACGCTGACGACAGGCGCAGCCTTCAAATTGTGCGGTGGCCCGCGTGATACGGCTGAACACTGTTTCGTATTACATTCCTGCCGCAGGGCTGTTGTGTACTTGACGGGAGTCAGAACCTGTCTTGTCCTTGGCATTCACTCTCTGCGCTTCGTAGACTTGAAGTCGTGACGCTGACCCGCATGTTACATTTCATACAACTCAAGTTCGCCAAATCGCCCATGATGAGCTTCTTGTAGCAGTTTGCATATATCATTGACGTTACTGGTGGCACGTAATTGTATGCTTGATAAGGCCACTAAAGCCGTCTTGATTGGATCATAAAAACGTATCTAGCTTGTTCTTCATTATAACCAATGTACATATCAAGATACGAGCAGCTCGGTGCAGATGTTTCAGTCGAATGCCCGCCACATTGTTCCCCGCTGAGCGTGCTTCTTTTGCGTGCCAAATGTATCTTCAGGCTGCTGCCTCGTCTCTTTGCAACTCGTAACATAGATCTTTGCTTCAGACAGAATGTAGCTCCTCTGAGTGGGTATCAGGATACCAAAGACAGCCTTAATCAAGTGGCCCTTGCTCTCAGTGTTCTTTGGGCGGTTGTTCGTGGCTGGGAGTGTAAGGCAAAACGAAGCCGTCCAAGTGGGGCATTTTCACAGTGGAACTGCTTTCAAGACAGGCAGCGCTCTGCTGTCTCTGCAATCCCGTGCGCCCCTGCAGCCACTACAACTCGTTAGATCCTTCGCACTCTCGAGCCACTCTAGCCACTAGACGTGGTAATGTGCTAGTTACAATAGCGTCCATACCACTGACGATCTGTTGTCCTGTCACCCCTGCTCCTGTCAGGCTTGCAAACAGATAAATCAAATCAAATCCAACCCCCAATTTGATTTGATTTGGATACGAAAATGTGGGATTTGATTTGATTTGATTTGATTTGGATCGATTTGGATCTATTTGGATATTTGGATAACCCCACTTTTCTCCCACGATGAGATACACTGAGCTGCTCCGATAATATCCGCTTGGAGTCGGCCCCTTTGAGCTGTTACCATCTGTCCTGCAAGGCTGAATATTCGCTCCGGCTCGGTAGACATAGCGGGAATTGAAAAGACATCAATTGCCATCCGCGACAGACGTGGATACTGCCGTCTTCGGAGAAGCCAATACTGAATCGGATTATCCACCAAACAATCACCGGGGTCAGTAGTGGCCATCCACTCCGCATACTCATCGCGCGTAGCTGACGGTAAACGTGCAGGCCGTGTGCTGAGCTTCCTGATTGAGGCCATAAAGTCATCTAAGTCGGTTGTCTTTCTTGGAACAGTCGGCTGCTCAGGTATCGTTTCCTGCTCGACAGGGAGATTTCGATACTCCTCCCACAGCTCTTGTACAGCTGCCTTTCCTCGTACTAGCCAGTCCGGATGATCACCCCATTGC
>LBNR01000023.1:104827-133469 GCA_001262555.1 Fusarium nygamai | reverse complement strand
GATTTGATTCGATTTGGATAATTTTTTCCGTCATTTAATTTGATTTGATTTGGATTTATTTGATTTGATTTGGATACGATTTATTTGTTTGCAAGTCTGGCTCCTGTTCCGTCTTTCGCGCCGATCCAAGGTATCTAGCTTCCATGGTCCTTGTTATTAAAGAAATACTGCATAAGCGATGATTCCACTAGTGGGTTTTCTGCGGACTGGCGCATCCGAAGTATGAGCATCGGTACCCATCTAAAGTTAGTACGAGCAGGGACGGGATACAATGTAAACTGCCATTTCCGTAGCCTGTTGGGCTCACAGTACCCTTGTTTATCAAAATGTCTCCAGGGACTACAAAGCCCAATTCGGCACCGTCCAGTGCAGAGCCGGACGGCGCATGTGGCGCTTCAGGGGTTCATGGTCGTCAATTCAAGGGCCTGACCGGCCATGTTGCAGGCTACTAGTTCTGCCTTTGCAGCCCGTTGTATTATATGCAACAAGGATCAAAACAAGCGCGGACCTCGACTAGCTCAAATGGATCCTCATTATTGGACGCCTCCCGCCACCAGATGCTAGTAACGAGACGCAAACTACAGCCCGAATTGTGGAGGACTCCGGGGAAACGGAACGACTCCTTGTCTATGCAGGATCCCAGTCATTACCTAAACTATGCGGTACTTTGCTGTCGCCTCAGGGTACCTCCTCTCGTTACGCTTCTGTGAGCAGGGCGCTGATGTTTCCTTGCGTTTCACGTGCTTCACTAGATGACTCTGATCTGTCATATCAATGCCCCAGTTCGCTTCGGCTAACACTGGCAAATAGCGGTGTACGTATCTTACAGCAATATTACTTTTTCTGATTATATCACGCTTGTCGTGGCAGCGCCAGCGGCTCCCACCCAAAGCACAACACATGCGGGTTTTTCTTCCACATATCAACATATCTTGGCAGTCTCTAACAGATCTTTTGACGACCAAAGCTTAGTGATTGTGTAATTCGCCCGCCGAAGTGTAGTTTGGTAGCAAGCTCAGTAAGAGCAGGCGTATCTTTTTGTGCAAGATACATACATCACTTCCAATGTATTAGAGATAAATCTGTGTTTGAGGGTGATTTTGCACGTCCATTCAGATAGCCATACTTGGGCTGTCCTAGCGTAACGTCCACTACGAGCTACCCAGAGCTGACGGGCCCTTTTTGAGCTTGAAGAGAAGGATAGTATATTGTCTGAGTCTGTATGAAATGCAGTGACAGCTACCATCATAATCTTACGGCCTATGACCCCTATCGTTGAAATTTATTGCCTGTAACCTGGTACTCGCATGGCGAACGAACCAAGCTTTTCGCGATAGCTTTTATGACACAGAAACCTTCGAGAGCGGAAGTATGGTTCAGGTAACAGGTTGGTAACGACGTACAACACGAACCCGATCCTGCGAGTATGGGAAATCCTCCCTCTTCTCTTTTTTGTAATGTTCCTTAATGGAGTCTAATTCCTTTTCCGTTGGCTTAGGCAGTTTCTCCATGTCCGCTGTGACCCATCAATGAGCTTTTCATATTATTCTCCGGCATGGTACTTACCTTGAGCGCGCTCAACCTCGTCACGCTTGTAGTTCGTAGATAGTACATAACGGTCCATGTCTTGACTTGGTAGAGTCGCGATGGTAATACCAAGGTCGGGATAGTCTTCGGAGAACATGTTAAAAGGAGGAATTGACCGTTTTGTGTATTGTTGGAATGAAGGTTGTTAATACAAGAATACTTCCCCCCTTTATATAAGTAGAAATATCACAGTGATAGCCACAAGAACATGCTTGCGTATAACCTGTCAGCTACACCGACACAGTCTCTTCAGATCAATCAATGGGTGCTCTCATGTCACTTTGTCTCATCTACCCTCATGATCCTCAGGGTTCTGGAAGTTTGAATTCGGCCTGGAGCTGGACCGGTGCGCACAGATGCTCGTGATTGGCCTATCCCTGGGCTTCATCCATCCACTCTGGGAGCGCTCTATCCGCTGGCAGCGGGCGCTAACTTCAGCCTTCCAATTATACGGTGACCCGAGTGAGATCTTTCCTTTGCGCTTCATAGACTTCAAGCCATGACGCTGACTTGTCGGGTTACATTTCAGACAGCCGAAGTCAGCCAAAACATCCATAGCGAGCTATGTATTCAGGTAGGTAAGTAGCGGTGTGATGAGGGGAAGCTACTCAGTTTGTTTGATCATTGCTGGTTCGCTGTCAGATTGTCACACAGACATATCTACCACTGGTCGATGAAGGTTTGACGTTGGACAGTTCAGGAGAAAGGCATTTACGTGGACCAATAGCTATGCATGCTTCACGTGGTGTATGAGACGGATGAACCCTGCCAATGATCTGTCATATGGTTTGCAACCATGACGTTCTCCTGCACGGGCGACGGGACCTTGGACGCACACGCTTCTGCCCCATCCCTGACTTCTTTTCTTTGCGCTTCATTGACTTTACGCATTACTACTGACTGCCGAATTGCATGCCCAAGCTCGCTTCTACTGGTATCGCCACTTGGGGCTGCGCTTATCTTTCTCCACTAATACCACCATTCTTAGCGACGCATCCTTCACCTGTAGTCAAGAAAAGGTGGTAAGGTGCGCCTATGTAAGTCATACTCCAACCTCACTGCTTACGGAGCCAATGTGCTAATTGGGTCAAAAGAATTATCTCGGCTCTGGGGCGACGTAAACACTGTGATAGAGATGCTACTCCAATGCCTGTTCAGTTGGTACTTCACGTTTACGACTCTTGATCAGTGATCTACGTGGCCAACAGCTTTAGTGCTTTGGGGACCGTACAAGACCAGTATCTGGACAATTATTATTCAACATCCGCCAGGTAGGCCTTGTCCTTGCTACATCTCATCTCTACGCGCCCACACCAGCTCTGAGACACGACTACAGCTGCAGCTTGAAAACTTTTCACTGACTCTTGCACCATCCCGCGCTACTGGCCTCCTACCTGCCTCTAAGTTGAGGCCGCAGGTCACCAGGATACGGAGATCTCATGTGCGGACTCTACGCAATGCTGGCCGCTGCAGATATGACTGATGTTGCTACGCCTCTCTTTCACCCCAAGTTCTTTGCCCGTTGCCTCGTTCCAAGCGACCTACGCCAGCGTCTGACCGTCCGCCTTTGAGGAAGTTTTCATTGTTGATGCCAATTATGGCCGCCAACTGTTAGCATTGTTGCACTTCAGCTCTGGCAAAGGAGCCCTCAATGAGATATCAGCGGCGCGGCGAAAAGCCAACGAAAGGGGGCGCAAGATGAGGCTCTACTTTGCGATCAGTCTCGTGCATTTTGCTACACATCCAACCATGACCTCAGGTCATTTGTTCCTTACCACATTATTTGAGATCATCTCTCTTGGTTTTCATATAGAATAAGTCATACCGAACTACACTTAGCCCCTTTCCAGTATTACTTCATTATTCTTATAGCATATTAAGATGCACTTCAGAGGAGTCCGACTACCCTCGTCCCCATCGAGCCTAGCCCGCTATCACCAACAACAATGACCAAAGGAAGAGGAAAAAGAAGAAGCTTCCACCTCAGAAGTCCATCAACCGCACTTGGAAGAAGTTCTCGAAGCGCAAGTTTCACAAGGCTCTCGCCGTCCTTCCATTCGATCCTGTGAAATCTCCGGTTATCCGCCATTCCAACGAGCTCTTATCGGCCAGTTATGAGCGAGCCGCTGAGGAGTGTCGACGCAAGGCTGAGAAGATCACCAAGGAATGCAACCGAGTGAATATGCGATATCGAGATCCTTATTGGAATCTAGTGAGTTAGCCGTTGTAGTACGTATGCATTTGGCGCTAATGCATTGACTTGGATTGGGATCTCAAGTTTGAGAAGGACTACTGCTTGAACAACCTAGGATCACAGAAATTTGAGCTCAATGAGACCACACGTGCCAACCCCAAGTCGGTTGTTCCCAAAGCCGCCAAGCGCGTGCACGAGATTTTGGAGAATTCAACCTTCATGAAAGGCGTTAATGGTGGCGACGTCATGCAGGGAAGTCTAGGTGACTGCTGGATCATGGCTGGCCTAACGGCTCTCACCAAAGTTCCAGAAGGTCTACAGCGGATCTGCGTTGCCCACGACGTAGAGGTCGGCATCTATGGCTCTGTCTTTTATCAAGATGGCGAATGGATCTACTCCATCATCGACGATAAACTCTATCTCAAGTCCCCCTTGTGGGATTCTCCCTCCATGCAGAGAGATCTTCTGCAGCAGATCGATCGTGAGGATAACGAGAATGTTTATCGCAAGACGTATCAGACTGGCTCCAAGGCTCCTTTTTTTGCGCAGTGCCGAGATCAGAATTGAGACTTGGGTTCCTCTCTTCGAGAAGGCCTACGCCAAGGCTCATGGTGACTATACGTCATTGGACGGTGGCTGGATTGGTGAGGGTGTCGAAGATCTCTCTGGTGGAGTTACCACTGAGCTCTTGACCTCTGATATTCTCGATATCGATGAGTTCTGGGATAAGGAGATGTCACGAGTCAACGATGAGTTCCTCTTTGGCGCTTATACTGGTCTTCTTGAGCACGGCTACGATGAGCGTAATGGCATCTCTGAAGGACATGCCTATGTCGTCATGGAGGCACGTACTCTAAAGTCTGGCCAGCGCTTGGTCAAGCTTCGCAATCCCTGGGGTAAGGTTCGCAAGGGTATCTGGGAGGGAGCTTGGAGTGATGGCTCTAAGGAGTGGACTACCGAAGTGAAGTGCAGGAGGAGTTGGACCACAAGTTTGGTAGCGACCCTGTTTTCTGGATGTCTTACGAGGATCTTATTCGGAAACATTCTCACTTCGACCGTACTCGACTCTTCCGCGATCGAGACTGGCGATGCTGCCAGCGCTGGATTGGTGTTGATGTTCCGTGGAAGGCGGCTTACCATGAGAAGTTCCACATCAAGTTGACCCAGGACTCTGCCCTTGTACTGGTTCTTTCGCAGCTCGATGGTCGGTATTCCAAGGGTCTTCAAGGACAGTACTCCTTCCGTCTTCACTTCCATCTTCACTACGAGGACAGCCCCGATGCGGAGGACTACATCGTCCGATCTCACGGCAACTACCTCATGGAGCGTTCTGTTTCTGTTGAGCTGCCTGATCTCCCCGCTGGCAACTATGTCGTCTACCTCAACGTCACTGGCGAGCGAGATTCCAACGGCCAGTCTGTTGAGCAGGTCGTTAAGCGCGAGGCTGCCGACAGAACCGAGAATGAGAAGCTCGCTCAAGTTGAATATGCCTATGATCTAGCCCACAGCAAGGCTTGGGACCACATGGATAAGGTCACCAAGCTTCGCCAGAAGAAGGATCAGAAAAAGGCTTCTGCCAGTCGCCAGAAGGAACGTCGCCGCATGTGGGAGAAGCGTTCTACAAATCGCGACGTCACCAAGCAGCAGACCAAGAAGAACGCGGACAAGAGAAAGCGACGTCGCGCAGAGTGGGAGGCTGAGCGCGAACAGATGAAAAAGGAGAGGATTGCTAAGGCTGAGGCTGAGAAGGCCGCTGAAGCTGAGAAGAGGGCTCAAGAGGCTGATGATGAGGCTTTGAGCAAGAAGACTGAGGAGATCAAGATTTCAGAGGACAAGGATGAGCCTGTTGTCGTTGATGAGCACCACAAGGATCATGACGACACGGCTATCTCGGTCTCAACTGGATCACCTCACTTGACTCCCAAGTCCATGGACTCAACAGCTGAGGGTTCTGAAGAGAAACAGGAGGTCCCACCAGTCAGTGGAGGACCTCCCGCTCCCATCGAGGAAGAAGAGCCTCTCCCCACCCGCCCTCGACCTGCCTTCGACTCTGCAGGCGAGTCATCAGACTCCCCTATTGAGGATTGGGAAGAGCTTTACAGTAGCGATGATAATAGTCGCGACCCCGGACGTGCTACATCCAAAAGGTCTCGAGTCCAAAGCGACATTGATTCTGACGAGGAGAAGATGCCGGAGCCCTGGAACGCCATCTGCATCGTCGGCGTACGCGTGTACTCCAAAGACGAGAACCTCGAGTTGCACACCGTCATGGAAGGCGGTGAGATTTTAGAGGGTGACATGGGCTCCAAGGGCGCCGCAGATCTCGATAACGCTCAGTCCAACGCGGGCGGTGGATGAGCCGACGATAAAGCTGCTTCCGAGACAAAGTAGGTTGACGCCAAGGGGCAGGGGATATCTCCGGACATCGGTAAGGACAGCAAAGACACTGAAGAGTATACTATCTGATGAACGAAATGCTGTTTCAAAAGAGTTACATCCACGTCAATTCTACTTTCACAACCAGAGTCGGCTCCTGGCATCTATATTACGTTAGCACACTCATCGCCTGGAAATGTTTCATGCCAGCTGCTGGTACGCAGGTCGAGTTGGCGGCGCAATAGCTCATAAGAGCCACGACTAAAACCCTACGACGTTGAGGTGATCGAAGGATCCATTTGCAGTCATTCCGAGTAGTGGGCTGCGGAGGGTGGCAACAGGTATCAGAGAAAGGCTGGATTGTTCTTAGGTGAAGCAAAGGTGTTCGTGTTGGCGGCGGACCTTCACGTATACATTTTAGGAGCTATCGGTGCGTTCATAAAGGTTATTACTCAAGTCGTTCATCAATGTTTGGAAGTAATACATGCTCATTCCGTATTTTCACTAGTAACTACTCCGCGTCCGCTGATAATTCCACAACTTCATATAAACCTGTTCCATTCTGACTCCACGCATACCAATTCCCTACCGTCATCTTCTATGAGTCAAGCGGGAACTTCGTCTGACATGTGCGATATCGCCGCTCAGTTCCGTCATTCAACCTTCAGGTCGATGTGACATTCCATCTCCAAGCATGAAGACTTCGTCCCAGCGAATCTTGTGTTAGGAGTTTCAGGTTATATTCATCAAGCCTTTCGATTGATCCGTCCATCCTGCTGTTCAATTGATGTCGATTTGCCATTGCATCTCGGAGGCGTGAGTCCAACGTGTCGAACAGCCACACTCTCCTCTAGTAATAGGTCGGTGTGATGGATTCGGTTCGGTCGCCTGTCTGTCTGCAACACAAAAGCGTCTCCAGATTTGTCGCGGCTCTGGTGCTCTGGGCTAGATTCACTGCTTCTATCTGCCCTTCGGTACAGAGGGATTGTCGGCTTTTGTCGCCATTTTAATGGAACCAACAGCTCTTTCGATGAGTTTATCAGTACGCCCAGTGATAAAAATACCAGCAAATATGTCAAGCAGAAAGGTAGCTGCACATCCGGAGCAGGTTGAGCTCTTTTGACAATATGCAAGATCCTCGCGATGCTGCAAGCTCGCTACATACTTCAATATCTATGTTGATGATCCCTCCTTTCTCGTTCAGTGTGAACAATGTCCTGAACTTTCAGCCAGACCGATTGGTGACCCGCTACATGGAAAAGCGGAATGTCCAGAGATGGTGTTCAATTGCCTCGTGGCTATACTGTGATTACCGGCGTGCTAGAGGTACAAAGTCGTAAGCTGTTTGTGTACTCAGTAATGGATGGTCACTCGTCATTGTCATCAGAACAGGTGACTAAGGACAATTGGAGGGTCATTTGTATGGGATGGTCGTTCGCTGCGATAGGCAAGAAGCCTTTGGCTTTTTTTGGGTGTCAAAATCGAGATGAATGGAGCTAGGTAAGACCTGAAGATGTAGTGTATGAAGGGTCAGTAGCGCAGCCATCCGACGCGAGACGCCCATGATGGTGGTGTGAAATTGGAGAAGCATATGCATGCAATGTCAGCTAGAGAAGTGACAACAAGCCACGTGATTCATTGTCGTAGACGACTCTGCATTGAAACCCCTCTCCGCCCCGCCATCTCATGCTGCACAATGGGGCTCATGTGTTTCAGCAGAGTCGAACGGAGATACATCCTCAGTCTAGCGCACGGCTCAATGACTAAATAAGAGGATCAGTTCCCCTTAAATTGTCTCTTTGTCACGTATGTCTGAATCCCCACCTTGGTCTCAGCAACCTCTGAGAAAGCCAAGTTTAACCGTTTTAGGTCCAACGCCTATTTCCATTAAGACACCGCAAGAAACTGTAACGTCTCTCGACCGGTGATCCCTTCCTGAAGATTGACAAGAAAGGGAAAAGCCACCATTGTGAGCAACAAGATGCTGCATATTTTCCGGGTCTTGGCCGTCTTCCTGGTTGTAGCAGGCGCTGGATTTTGGCCACGGTCATACAATGAAGCGATCCTTCTCTAAGCGATCGTGTCGATCCATGGAAACTCACGGCTTCCGAGGCTCTTGGGAAGATCCAGGCGGATGAGATGTCAGTTCGAGAGTATGCCGAGTCTTTACTTGAAAGGATCAAGGCCCACGATGAAGACATCAGAGCTTGGGCATACCTGGACGATAAGAGGGCCCTGCAGGAAGCAAGACGTCTAGATGAGATCCCTAAGAAAAATAGAGGGCCTCTCCATGGACTTCCAATCGCTGTGAAGGATGTCATCTACACAAAAGGTTAGTTGGCCAACTCATATCCCAATATTATCGGAGATTACTGTTGTATAGACATGCCTACTCAGTTCAACTCGCCACTATATGGTGGCCATTTCCCCGAGACAGATGCCGCTTCCGTACGAATCCTTCGTCATGCTGGTGCCCTCATCATCGGTACGTTCTATATATGCTCTGCACACTTGCATCTGACAAGCTAGGTAAAACAACTACCGCCGAGTTTGCTGCTATCCACGTCGGTCCCAAGACTCACAATCCACATGACCCTCGACGCACTCCGGGCGGATCGTCCAG
Organism: Fusarium nygamai; assembly: GCA_001262555.1. Lineage (NCBI taxonomy): Eukaryota > Fungi > Ascomycota > Sordariomycetes > Hypocreales > Nectriaceae > Fusarium > Fusarium nygamai. The sequence goes on along the minus strand of LBNR01000023.1, from coordinate 124,689 downwards.
CGGCTCCGGAGCTGCTGTTGCCGATTGCCAAGCCCCCATGGCCCTTGGCACACAGACAGGCGGATCCATGATACGCCCTGCATCATTCCATGGGATTTATGGATTCAAACCAACCTGGAATTCTGTATCTCGCGAACGTCAGAAAATATATGCTCTGATGTACGACACTCTCGGATGGTATGGACGATGTGTCGAAGATCTGGTCTTTCTGGCCGATGTGTTTGCTCTTCAAGATGACGAAGACGAAGATCGGTCTTTTCAAGGCCTAGCAGGGGCACGTTTCGCAATCTGTAAGACGAGCATCTGGCCCATCGCTGGTCCTGGAACCCAAAACGCTCTCGCCCGCGCTGCCGATCTTCTCAAATCCCACGGTGCAGAAGTACATGAGCTTGAGCTTCTTTCGGCATTCGATGACGTGCCAAAGTGGTATCGTGTAGGACTTCACACCGAGGGCCGTACCTCTTTCCTACCAGAGTATAGAGTTGGAAAAGACCAAATCGGCCAAGTCTTGATCGAGCACGTCGAGAACGGCGACAATTTCACTCGCAAAACGCAACTGATGGCTGGCGACAGCTTGGCTGCCATGAGGCCTGTCTTTGACTTTATTGCCTCGCAGTATGCAGCCATCATCACGCCGAGTGTACCAGACGAGGCCCCTGTTGGTCTGGACAGTACAGGAGGCCATGTTTTCTGCACGATGTGGAGTGTACGTGACAAACTGTGTACGAATCCTACGAAGACTAACAATCGCGTAGGCCCTTCATGTCCCAGTCCTGAATGTACCAGGCTTCAAGGGTGACCACGGCATGCCCATCGACCTCTCCCTCGTCACACCACGATATCGCGACCGTCATCTCTTGGAGGTCTGCAAGGGTCCTGATGTAAAATGACGCGGGCGGGGTCTTGATTTTGGGGTAAGTGATCCATCGCCTTCCCCCACTTCGCGTATTCTGAACGCGCTTTACCACGGACGCATTCCACATCAGACGCGTAGCGCGTAACGGCTCAAACGACTGCGGACATTTCGCGTTGGCACCGACATCTCCGTCAATAACGGTGCGGCTGGTACACTTTGCTACACAGTATGATTCATGATGTAGTTTAAATCGCTAGGAAAAGACAATACGGCCGGAATAGTTGACGAGCAAATCATTCTCCACCACAAATTAAGTTAATTACTCTCAACCAAACGCGACCTCATCCAGTACACATCAAATCTCCCTAGTTTCGACTTTATGATGCATATGCTCTGGCCTTCATCAAGATACCCTTCTATGTTAGTAGCAATTAGTATGTTTTTATCGTCTCTTGGGGCATAATGTGCGATAACTTACCAGGTCGATCTCTGTCTTGGTCTTAATGGTGTAAACGCTGTGTCGCATCTATCGCTGGTTGATTTCCTTGTTGTTTGGGGGAGCTGGATCAATTTTATGAAAGCTTCCTTCTACGATTAAACTTGCATTTGGTCCAATGACGTTACCGATGGCGTTCTCAAGGGTTTTTGGGTATGGCATCAAGTCGACGGGTAGCCTTTTGAATACATCTTTACTGACGCTGAAAGAAAAAAAAAAAGAAAAAAAAGGGTTTCAGGCTTGGAGAGACGTGGATGCAGACAAAATACTGGAGATTGGAAAACCTAAATCGGGAGCGCTTATGATTCGATTAGAAAATTGCTGAAAATTGCTTAGCATTTGAGATGTCAAGTTCAGGTAATCTTTGAAGAACGGCTGCAGACATCAGACATTTATGAACTCGCAGAGATACCCGGGAGCAAGGCACTAATGATACGTGACAAATCACGGGATTGGAGATGCGCCTTTTTTTTTTTTGAATTCCACAACCATGCATTGTTTTCTCTTTGCCTGCTAAAACACTGTGCTACCTGTTGTGGGCTTAACATAGGCCAAACAAAGCACCATAGGAAGATCCAGGTCGCCACGCCCTGCGCAAAGTGACTCAGATTCTCACAGGTAGGTATTCTGCAGTCACTGCGTGTCCACGTAATAGGTGACTACATTATTTAAAGATATTTTGTTTTGCTTGTCGCATCATTGCCATATCGTAGCAGCATTACTGTACTGAAACTGTGTTAGCATGCTGATGTTAGCATGCTGATGTTAGCTACTGGGGCTATGTTAACATGGACGATGTTAGCTCTTGAAGAATTACACCATCTCAACGTTAGCATAGATGAGCGTTAATGTCTAACCGATTGAAGCCCCGTATTCTATGTGAACATATGCCCTAATTTAATCTAACATTTCGTATCGAGACGGCATTAAATGTCGCATAGCGTCTGAGCATATCATGTTACCATGGTATCCAGTGTTATCATACGCCTCATATTAGCACAGTCACCCATGTACCCTAGTGCAGCCACAAATGTTAACATGGTCTCTAACATTCAATTACCCACAATGTTAGCCCGACTTGGTATGGTACGTTAACATTGCTGACCATATTAGCACACCATACTTCATCTTATCGCCAACCAACAATGTACATGCCAGCATGGTCCATCATAGCAGGATTCCAGTTTCATATAACATAGAACTGCTGTGGTCGACTCTTTGTCCTGTTTTCTCACCTATACTGCTACCACACACCACTATTTGCTAGCATCAATTCTATTAACACAATTCGACAGTCTTCCAATGGCTTGGAGAACCGGTTTCGGCACAGTAGCATCGCTCATTTATATGGATATCAATAACAAGGGTAGGCCCCGACCAGAGCAAAAAAGCCATCTAGAGATATTGCAGTAGAGATAATATAAAATATAACTAAAACTCACTCCAAGGTGCCCAATAGCTACCATACCTATCCAGACTCTTAGACATTCTAGTATCCCATGCTGATGTCCTGTTACCTTCGGATGTCCATCCCATACTAATGTTATAATGTCATGCTCTCTTGCGACTTGTGTCGATGCTCCAGTCCAACTTTACACCATTTTTCTTCGATGTCGTGATTTCCATTTAGTGGAATGAAGTCGTAATGCTCCTCTTCCATGTTTTGGTTGTTCCTACCGGTTCTTTGTCCATACCCCGGGCCTTGCTCAGGACCTCGAATTCACCCAGCGTTGCTCGAATGATCCTTATCGGCTTTCTCCAGTTGCGCAGCCGTGTGGTCGGCATCGGGTTGCGCCTCTTCCCTTTCAGTGGTGTCTTCCTCCTGCGCTTTTTTGGCCTCCTGTAGAGCGAGCTTCAAATCTCGGGCCTTGGCCTCGGCCTCTTGAGCCTCCTTCAGGACCATTGCAACACGTTCCTGGTGCAGATCCTTCATCTGAACTTTAAGATCCTTGATATCTTGATCAACCTGTGTCTTCGACTCGCCACGGAAGACTTGTGGCTCGAACCTGTCGTTAAGCTTGCAAACTCCTTCAAGGGCGTCCAGAAACTGCTCCCGTTCTTCTTTGTTGGTCCAAAAGCCGCCACCTTCGACTAATCCACGAAGGTCGGCCATTTTTGAGCCAAATTCCGTTCTGAAAGTCTCGCGATTTTGCATCTTACTGCGGGCATTTTCCTTGCCCTGGATGCTTTCTTTGACCTGCTGGATCCGCTCTAGAATTTCATCCTTGATGAGGGGAGAATTGTCAGAGCTTGACGCGGGCGCTAGAGAATGGGTTCCAGACACTAGAGATTGGTGGTTCGGGGGCTCCAGGGTCGACAGCTTGTGCGACGATGAGGTCTTGCGGTTGAGATAAGGAGAAGGAGGGAGTCTGTCCCGCCATTTCTGCCTTTCTTTGGCAAGGTCCAAATCTTGTGGAATCTGTTTTCCCATGACTAAGTGTTCGATGGCGGAGATGACAAAGACACCGCAGTTATACCCATCCCTTTGTTTAAAACCATCCTTCAAAGATCAGCCAGCATTCGAATCCGGGCACGATTCATCCAATACCTACAATCAAGAGAAGCTTGGTATCTCCTAATACTTCCTTAAGCGCTTTTTCGATGCTCTGGGTACGAGAGAGGTTGGCCAGACTGTCGTGATGCTCCGCTTTGACACATCTGCCGTATTCTTGATAGATGACAACCAACGACCAGTGCTTGAAGGGCAACGCCGTCTTCACCGGAACAAAGACTATTCTAGAGTCTTTCGGAAATTTGCCGCGAAGCGTTTTTCCCTCGTCATTGACTCCCTGCACATCGAGCCAAAGCGGATCCCGCCTGGCAAAGTTAGAGGGATTCTGGTAAAGCAAAATGTGCCTGACACTCCGGTCGATACTCTCATCGCAAAGCCACGCAGTGGGGTCCGATAGTTTCTGTTTGGCCCTGTCCTCGTCCTCAATCGGATGGAGATGTGAGGCGGCGGACTGCGAGTCGTGGTCACTGTCCTCTTGTGTAAGATCAAACGACTCCGCTGCACTCGAGCCTTGGGGGGGTGTAGTCCTCTTGGATCGTTGTTGCTTGTTTGACTTGGGGATAGAGGGATTTTCCAGAGGTCTCTTGGACTTGGCCTCTGCAGCCATGTTGCCAATAGTTGGTAAGTCATCAGAATGCTCGGCTTCGGCGGCTTCCTTAGGGTCAAAGCCACAGATGTCGTTGTCAAATCTGCCATCCTGTTTTTCGTGTAAGATAGACCTGTGCACTGGTCTCTTAAAGTTTTTTGCCTTTTTGATGTCTTCAAGAGCCCGCGCGCAGTTCACTTGCCTGAGTGAGCCTCCGGGTTTGACAGCTTCGCAAATGTAACCATCAGGCTCATATAGACTCTGCAGGTCAATTTCAAAATAGAGGCAGAGGACCGTGATGCTGTGAAGTTGATGAACAATGCGCTTGCTCGGTGGGAAGGTCTGGATGAAGGGCTGCTTGACCCAACCAGCCTGGCCATTCGGCCAATACTTGTTCATGAACTTGACATGTCCCACTGCCACGTAATCATCGCTGGTCTTGGGGCGGGTGTACCAATCATGTACTGGTTGGATTGGGCCCTGCTTCTGGGTCGACATCGACGCAGAAGGCGAAGTCAGACTGGGAGCCAGTGTTGGTGCCGGCGTTGGGTCGATGTTAAGGCCGATGTTAGTGCTGGTGTTTGGTTGGTGGTGGAACCAAAGCGGGGGCTGTTAGAGACGGAATAACAGGCATTGGCTCAACACGCTAGGAGGACGGAGGTTGATCTAATCGGTGTCGCCCAGGGCGACGTGGAGAACGACTATTAGGGTGCATGCGATTGAGCGTGCGTATTTTGAGGATGGAGGGAAAGGAAACACGCCGCGGAAATTTGCTGAAGCAGTTGCCCTTGTTGTTCAGGGGTGAGCTTGTGCAGCCTGTGCTCGCAGCCTCGTAGCCTTATCTGTAGGCTAGTATGCTATCGATAAGACTTCCTATTACGGAAATCATCTGATAACATACCTCGGTTTTTAGCATCAGGGGGCTTCAACAGCACCACGAGTATTAATACAGCAGAATAGCAAATTGACATGCTTTAAGATTTGATATTTGATTGCATTCAATGAGTGAGGCACTTGGTAAGACTGTGGGCGGTATCCAGGGTGTTCAAGTCAGCTTCGTCATGTTAATCCCACGTACATACGTCCAGCTACATGTTAGACCCGCCGACGGGATAAAAGGCTCTGGGCTATCGACTTGGCTTAGATAGAAACTTTTCTCCCGATAAGTGAGCAAGCCAATCGTCATTGGGTTGCTTAGCATCCCATCGTTATTGCAGGCTACGGTGAATTTGTTACCCCGTAATCCCTCCAAGGTAAAGGGTGATTGATTGATGCTAACGCGACCCATGTTAGCGGCCATGTAATAAGGATTGGTGGATATTAGCGGTTGAAGTTCGGCTGTTAGGAATCGTACCCAATGCGATCTGAGAGAGGTTAACATCAAGCGTATCATGTATGTCAACCAACCAGGTAACCAAACGCGTGCACGTCTATATGTAGGTTGCAGAAGCAATGAGATTGAAGAGGAAGTACTACTTTATATATGCTGAATTTTGGATGACTAGACCACAGTCTACGCACGGTAACTTCTCTCAGTTAAGAGACCCTGACTATGACGCTCTTTACCTCAACTCTCATCCCGCGATGGAGCATCATGTGTCGTGATGCGCGTCCGATCCAAGTTCAACAGGGACGATTCTAAACTAGGAGGTATCGGATTGCGGTCTCTTTAGCGCATCAATATGCAGTGAACTCTCTCCAGACAGGGAAATCTCATTCACAACAAAAAAGGGGGGTATTGAAAAATATTGCTGCAATATACCACTATGTGGCGTTAAGAATTAATCAATGAAGGGCTATGTAGGAGCTGCGTGACAGCATAAACATGGAAGGAGACTTATGGCTAGGAGAGTGCAACTGGAGGAAGCACTTTCTGCGTAAATACAACAAATGAAAAGTAATAAAAGTGATACAAGACAAGAAAGGAGAACAAATGGAAGGAAATGAAGCCACTACTTGGCTCTTGGTATGCTAAGAGCCTCATCGAGATAATCATAAGATACCATATCTCGAGCCAATGCTGGGCCATTACTTCGGGTAGCTTTTTGTGCCACAGGAACACGGCTTAGCCACTCATACCTGCTCTCCTGGCCGCAGTTGCTCCTGTGAGCCCGAAGTCAGGTTGTCCATTGAAATGCCATGTTTATGCAGCTGGGAGGAGTTGTCTGAGTGCCGATCAGAGTTGTCGTGTGGGTCAAAAACGAATTGAGGACCGAAGTTCTCATTCGGAGGGTCTCGAGACCTGATAGTCATGCTAAGAAAGTTTTTAATTGTTACAAACAACCTGCTTTTGGCAACCATTTTATGAATGCGAGTTGCTGAGAGAATGAAGAACCCGCATGTCATCTCCAAGTCGGACCAGAATAACAAAGGTCCAATATTCCACATGGTGTCTTCTCCCTTGGCAAAGGTGAAAGTGTAGTAGAAAACAAAGCTTGCGGCGATGCAGGCACTGGATGGGAGTCAACATCTGTCATCGTGACTCGCGAGATTGAAGGGGGCTTACATGGTACTGACACTGAAAAAGATAGCCACAATAGTTCTTCGCTGCCAACTCAACTGCAAACCCCAAATCTTTGTCTGAGGGAGCACTGCTATGATGACATCGGCGAAGAGTTGGAAGACCGGCGATGCCAGCATGATATCGGAAAGTTTGTAACGCTCGTCACACACCCAAAACTCCCAGATACCACGGTGAGGGCTGCATTGTAGGTTGAGAAGTACGATATAGATAGCTCCCCAGGCACACTGCAAGACAACGAGAGCTATGCTTACCACCCAGAAGACATCTTTCCTATGTCTTTGAGGTGCAAAGACTTGACACCAGTCGAGCAGAATGGCGGACTTGATGCATGGAAGAGCGGCGGAATAGCAGCATCTGTAGACGAGGATAAGCTGAGGCGAGTGAGCCGCTATTCGAAGAATGTTGGCGAGGTATGCGACTTACTCGAAAGGGCTCGACGAGATCACTCCTTCGTAGATTCCATGTATGCACGTAGGAGCCAGGACTGTTTATGAATGCGTATGCAGCAAAGATAGCACCACAAAAAGCTCCCTAACGTCCGTTCGTTAGTTCATTGATTATGATCGCGCGGTAGTAAATCGAGCGAAGAGGGTCGAGGGGGACGCACATAGGCACAAATCATAAAGGCTGGAGACGGTATTGTTGTTAGCTCTCGTGCTAGGCACCCAAGGTTAGTCACTTGCCTTCCTGGATACCACCAAGCTTACGCTCCAGCAACCATCTGCCATACAGTCGAATAATGGCACAGAGGGTTGTAAGCACCATGCAGAAAGTCGTGATCCTATACGCAAGGATATTACCGTTCGGGGGGTTTTCAAACTCCGGCGTAACTCCATTCGGTGCCTCAAGAGCAGGAGCTGCTAGCAGCTGTTTGAGTTCTTTCTGTGTTATAGGCATGATAACAGATTTGCATTGAAACGGGCATTATATCCTCGGTCATATATTGCCACGGAGGGAAAGAACGGTATCTTTATAGCATCGCTGTCGGCCTTCAGCTGGGATGGTCTGTATATTAGACCTTTCCCGCAAACGTTGTGAAAGTGTATCATCCATCACATCCACGATGGCAAGGGTCTAGAAAAAAGTAAAGCAGAGCCAATAAGACAGGAAAGAGGGTACCGATCCCGGCAAGGATGGCCAGGTCTGTCGGGGAAAGGAGGATCAGATGGGGCAGCCAGGGGCGCTGAGAGATTCAAGGGTAGTAATGCTTGAGTTGCGCTCTCGTCGATCGCACTTGTGCCTCGAGTCCACTGTAGGAAAGAGCAAGGTGAGGGGCTGTTATCAAGGGTATGACCAACCCATCAAAGCAGCTCTCCCCTTCGCTTTTTTGCTCCCTTTGCGGATGACTTAGGCCAGAGAGTGAAGGTATGGGTCCGAACCGTCAAAAGCCGGGCTCTCCGATACTGGCACTGGCTATCGGCAGCATCTTTCAAGCTGTCGCTTGTGGCGTGTTGCGAATATTGGTTGGATAATTTTGTGTTATGAACTCCTAAATGGAGATTTGTCCCTTGAGCACTATGTTTCTCTGGCACTCTAATCACCGTCTATAATCATCCACTCAACAACCAGAATACGAGTTTCCGTCACTCTTCTCTTTTCCGTCCATAATTACGCTATATATCAAAGCAAGACTTCCAGCAGCGGAGCAACGAGACAGGACAGGATGAGGAATAGCAGCAGCGAGTTCTATTTTATGTGCCTGAGGCCAATATTAAACCTTCGGCTGTGTCTTTTGCTCGCCGCCCCCAGCTTTCACCTAGGTGTCCCCGTTTTGGTGATATCATCCCCGCGACCCCGTCCGATCTCTTAACTTAGGCTGTACACGCTGTTCAAGACTTGTAGCTGAGCTTCCACCTGTTTGGTCAACCAGCAGGCCTCGCTTTCGCAATCCTTCTCCAGGAAACGGTTGGTGGCCGATAGTGGCAGCTGTCAGACATTACGTGTATTCGGTTCATTGATGTGAATTGATGTCTTCATGTTGTGTTCTGTTGAAATCTACCCCTTAGAGGTTTTACCATTTCGGCTGTAATCTCAAAGTATCCCTGCTTGCACGTGAGACCCCAGCACCTGTTCAACAGCAGCTGATGGCCGGGAGAGTTAAGTGAGAATAATGTGCACTGATGATGGTAATTGAGGACGAGTTCCGAACTTTTCTTAAAATGCATTCGTATCTCCCACCGGTGTACTTTTACGGATCGCTGATCACGATTTTGGCTAGTGAGATCTGTCAAGGGCCCATACGAGGAAGTACTAGTAATTGCTGTTTAAACTACCTCATGAAAGGCACTGTGTAGGTAACTCTAAACGGCCAACAATGCTTAACAGTTCCACACGCTAGTCTCGGTCAGCATCTCGGTTTCTTGATGGGGGCGACACACGCCATGAATCCCAGTCACGGCAAGCAGAGCTGGATAAGATAGTGGGGGTACTGTCATACCCGGCGCATGGTCGGTTACGAGGGATCTGCTCATGTTGGGGGCTAGAACCATGCTTTCCCCGGGACGCTAGCATCCAGCGCATCAGCCTTATTTTCGTTCCCTGGCGGGTAGGAGCGGTGGTTGATCAGGCACCCGCAATGAGATACCACAAGTTTGCCCTCCACTTTGTAAAGATCTTCTGTGCACCACGGTCCGCAGGCGTTTCAAATGAAGGCGCAAGACCCATATTTGCCACACCAACTCTTGTGCGGGGGTCAGCCAAGCCACTGTTCAAGCCATATTGGTTCCTACATCGAGTTGGCTGGATTGAAGCAAACACTTTCTCGAGATTTGATACAGACATCAGGCAATCAATTAACAATACATTATACATAGCTTGCACATACCTGAATAATCACTCCACCCGAACTTTTAGATAGGCATCGCAAAGTCTAATGCGAGTACGCGATTGTCTGCTACAGGGGAGCCTATCAGTCGATTGTGTTTCGGCCATTCCAGCACCTGATAACTTGTCCACTTTGTCTAGTGAACATAGATTTTTAACGTTATGTATTTCGATATTCTTTAACTCTCCAAATGAGACTCGTAGGAGATAGTAATTACTGCTGCTGAGTATGGCCTTCATGATAGATTAGGGCAAGATAAAAAGAAAGAAACAGAGAAGAACAACAGAAGTAACAAGGTTTTCTTGTCATCAAGATTAACAGCAAGATCAGGACCCAAAACCATCCAAGAGGATTCCGAAGTCCGTATCAGATATAATTACCTAGGGAGGTGTGAGCTATGTGATTCGGCGCCGCTGGTTTGCTTTGTGGTGGTATTGATCTGAGGAAGCTCTTCGTTTGGACCCGGCCGATGCAAACGAGTAACTCGCGAAGCTTGAATACGTAGAACCTTGGCTGACCCCAGTTATAGGGCCTATGTTAGGTACTGCAGCAGACTTGATATAGGGGCTGAGGCCACTGGTAAGTTCAGCAACCCCAGGAAGCATACGAGGTGGCAGCTGGTGTTGGATTGGGGCTAAACGTGGCCCTGGTGCATACTCTGAGGAGTCAGGAAAAACAGCGGAAGGACGTGGGTAGCAGATCAGCGATTTTTGGCGTAAGCCATTCCGCTGTTTTTCTTTGCCACCAGGATACTGAACTTCGGCGGGATCAGAGATCGCAGGCAAAGGGTGCGGTAAAAGAATTGACTTTTGGCAGGTAGCCGACGGTAGCGTGTCTGTAGGCCTGCTGGGAAAGATCAATTCGCTAATCTGTCTCCACCTCCTCTGAGGAACAGGTTCCCGGTGACCATCTTGATCAAATTTCTTAGGAACATCAATATCTTTCCATTTTTTCCGCTTAAAATCCATCCACACCCCGTCGTCAATAATGTAGTGTTTTTGCCAACGGAGTTTGTTCTTCTCCGTGGGGTTTTTCGTGCAGCTTTTCTCGTGAATGGCCATTGCCTTGGCTACAGCCTCTTCTCTTAAGTTGCAACAGACCTTTTGCAGACAGTCTTTGCACCAGTCCATAGGTGAATGGCAACGGTTAAGGTGCACACTTGGATATGTTAGTGAATTTACTATGATGAGCTGTTATCAGCACTACCTACTTGTGCTCCGATAAGTCGGGGAACGATTTATCGCAAAGGCCTCGGTGTTGAACCGCAACGATGCACGGGAAGTCATCGTGTTGTAGTGAAGAGTGCTGCGAGTTAAGTTCCCTTGGTAAGGGTGAACTTAGAAAACTGTAGTTCCTATCAACATTAACTGCAGCTAGAGAGGAACGGATAGCGCCTTTACGTCGGGCCATATCTGCTTCACCGAGCTGCCACTGCATAGCCTCCGCTGTTGGCCTTGGGACTGCCATCACTTCAGCAACTTTGGCCCGCATCTCTGATTTGGACCTACAGTCTTGTTAGTGCGTATCCTAGAAGTTTGGCTCAAGCATACTGCCTCCTTACCTCTCGTAGAGACTAGCGGGTTTGTTCTTGAGCTCTTCGTCACCTTCACTTCGTCCTTCGAGGTGCGCCTGGTAATGTTGGCGGCAGCCGGTAGCACTCCGGCCAGGCAGATGGTTTGAGATATTATTCCATGTGGTATTACATCTTCGAAGCTTGATGATAAGCGCATTTTCCTCCCGTGACCACTTGCCGCGCTTCTTCACGGGTGGCTGATCTGCAGCATGAGGAGGCATACCACGTCTGCCCGACGTCTGTGTTGAAGCGACTCGTGGAGCTGGCGATGCCTTGAGGTAGAATTGCTGATAAGTGAGAGCTGGAATACGCCGGATCTGGTGAAGCGGCAAGACCGAAGGCTCATAAGATCCAGATGCCTTCAGAAGAGCGGCAAAATCCACCTCGACAGCCTGACCACCCAGTCTTTACGAGGGAGGCGTGCGCTCCGTTTGAGAAAGACTTCTACACCCACGATAGATGGCGGAAAATATGCCCGCTCGGCGACCTTTGCTGGTTTTTCGTTTGAAGATGTGTCGGCTGCAGCGGTTTCGAAAAGCCTGGCACTACTTGAACTCGTTGTGTATCAGGGACCGCGAATCTTTATGTCTTCTTCCACGGTTTAGATAGTTGTGCTGATTCCAGAGACGTCAACTGTGTTTGTGAGATCGAAATGAAGCAATACGCTTGCTACGTCAAATCTTCAGAGAGTAGATCACTTGTGATGTCGGCGTCTTAGTGTCTATCAGTCATGTAGTATAGTAGTAGAGGTCCTCCCGTATTGAAACCTGTATGGCGGTGGGTAGCTGAGTTAAAGTATTGACGCGGTTGGGAACCGTTAGCATATAAGTGAGGCGTGCGTTCCCTGTCGAGACGAGCCTTCACACCCAGGGGTTGCTCTACCCCTCAGGTAGAGCCCAAACACACATTCAAGTTAGGCTAGCGTGGCGACGTTTCTGATTGAATTCGACCGTTGTGGCGGCCAGGGTTGAGTGCGTTACCCATCGCCCATCAGCACTTCACAGTGCCCCCTTGTCCACTGCGGAAAGAGCATGGTTGATCGATGAACTACTGTAGTGTCCTTCAACATGCAAGAAGTCCCTTTTGCTCCACTCCATCCAGATCCTGGCCCAGATAAGATTGTTCGCTGGGTAAACACTAGAGGTATCCGTCACAGCCGCGGGCATCTCCATTTGCGGAGTCACATCTATTTCGCAACAAGCATGCCCACAGCCGCGCCGACTTTTACAATCCCCTAACTGGGAGACTATAGCGATGGTGAAGGTTGTAAAGGCCATGAATACCATCTAACTGGGCTGACCTGGTTGGTACGTTGAGATCTTCCCGCATTTGCAAACTCGTTTGCTAAAAATAAAGTGCTATCCCCGAGAGGAGGCCCATCCGCTTCATCCAAAATTGTCTGGATGAACTTGTGCCATGACGAATCGAAAATGAACAGTTCCAGATTTCCTTACCTTATACATGCCGTCTATTTCTGGGCTCTGGGCTGCTCAACTCTCCTGTAAAAAGAATCCTTGGCACCGGCTGTTAGCGTTTTGCTAGGGTAAAGAATTTTTACAGTCCAAAATGGCAGCAAAAGCAACTGCGGGGCTAACGGGACCCTAACAGCTGCTGAAAGCAACGGATTCAGAGTTTCGTGACGAGTGTCTTCAACGACACTGAGCTTCGTGAGCTCTTGGCATCGCCTCCGGGCGCCATTTCCTAGGTGTTATCTGCGACTTCATTCCACCTCGACATTTCGGCGTCACGAGCCTGCGACATTCCGGCCTCTGGGCTGATTGATCCCCTCGGGGGCGACGTACTAAATAAGGTTTAGCTGGAAAACACGTCCCTGCTTTCGCCAAATGGAGACCGACAAGCAAGCAAGCGAGCGAGCGTTCCTCTCCCATCTTTGTTTTCGCGCGCATGCAATCACAATCATTCTTTCGCTGGCCCTCCATTACATAGCGCTCAGTCTCCCGAATCGTCCTCGAACGGCATCAAGACGCGACCGATCAATACCCCCTCACCCAATACCAAATCAACAGCAAGAGGCAGGCATTCATCGATCGTCGATTCCATCGACCAACATGCTGTTCGCGCGCTAGCATCTGGACATTAAAACAAAAAGCCCTGCCGCACCCTCGACGCCAACCACGGTAGCTTCAAGATCTGTTCCTTCATCAAGTTGCTGAAGAGACGCGCGAACTGGATCGTGAGGATCCTGATCGAACCCGTACTACACGACGTCTGGACCAAGCTTCAGAGTGACGTTATCACTATGCGGTAACAGTCATGGTAAACCGCTCTCGTACGATGGCCTACGTAGGTGGGATGACCGGGACTCGAAAGCAAGACAACAGTTCCTCTTCCACGTATACGGACGGGATGAGAGCCTACTTCGCGACAGCCCACGACACAGGCTTATCTCATCTCGATTTCATAACTGGTCAGCCCCTCGATCCACAAACGTTGGCGAACGATACGCCGATGCGACGAAAACACTTCTATACCTAGCTGATTGAGATGATAGCTCAGTTACCGAAGCTAGAGTTCAAGACGTCAGCCTCGCTGATGCCAGACCAAGATAGGGTACCAGTTGTCGATGAAGTCCTCTCCATCCCACCAAACAACATCAAATCAACCGTAACGAAGCGAGGTCTCTACCGACATGTAACCCGGCAACTAGCTTCATCTTACATCGACCTTTTGCTTCGGGATCATTACTACCATGCTATTGACCAAACGTGGCTCCCAATCCTGCATTAAATGAACCATTTCCTTTAATCTCTTCCAGTTTCTGCTCAACAACTTCCAGAAAATCCGGTTCATTCGGCGAATCCAGCTGCAGCCACTTATCCTGCAAATGGATCTTGTCGTCAGACTGTCATTTACGTTTCCGCACTCTTTTATCCATCCCCTCTGCCATCGCCGATTCATGTAGTAAGTTACCTTGCATCGAAATGTCTCCTTGTCGGCTTTGGTCAGGATGGTTCCATCGCTGTCTCTTAGGCGGGTCGCCCACCATTCCGTTGCCCGACTCACCGAGGTCGGTGTTGCAGGTAAATCAGTCCTTGCGGTAAGTGGTGTTGCCTTACCAGAAGTCATCCTACTTGTGAAAGGCGAAATCAGATCCAGGATGGGTCGATCAGCGGCCATATTTTCGATACATGACATTGTGTAGTGATGGCGTAGGGCCTTTCGATCGATGGTTGTGTGTACTGATGCTTTTTTGCCGTTAAATTTCGTCAAGGCATCATATGGAACAAAGACTCGGATGCGGTGTGTATAAGGATGGATGGAGAAGAGTTGTGCGTCGAAAAATTCGTGAAGGTTCTTCATTAGCAGGATGCCATTCCTGGGGCTCCAGGTACTTTGCCATGCTTCGTTAAGCCTACGATTACTCTCCTCGAGAGAAAATTCATCATCATCCGAGTCTCCGCTCATAACAGGATATACATGGTGATGGTGCTGAGTTATGATATGGCAGGCCTGGACACCATGGTTCTCTTCGCGTCGCGCTGCCATTGGAGACACGTGTCATGAAGTTCCTCCTGGCAACTGTTAGAGTCCCGTTAACACCACCACTATACTTACTGCCATTTTGGCGCCCAAAATTCTCTGCCCTAGCGAAGCGCTAACAACGGATGCGAGGAAAAATAGTTATGTCCAAAAGAAAGAAGAGGGGCAGTGCAGGGTAACCTTCCATTACCGCCGAGGTCAGGGGCCTATCGTGACGCCACAATTGATAATTAGCCGGAACCATAGGGTATGAGGGAATTTGCGCCGTCAAATTATCAGGCGACACAATTGCTTTCTGCAGACAAGCTAGGCTAGGGGTCACACCATATGTAACAAAGTACGCGAATGCATGTTGCTCAAAGGGCCGCTTTTCAACGCATGATAGCTCGTGCCGACCCGCAAACGCATCTCAAACGCCAAAATTGCTTTAGTCTACCATCGCTGTTCTGCTTCCTGATTGGGTAAGTGGAGATACAGTAGTAGGGAATAAAATCCCTCATCGAGAGTGGACATGTGAATAAGTGAGTGACTCACGAATTAAACTGTAGAGAACACGTATCTTTGCAAAGTAAGTTTGTCGCCTGGTGGTTGACAACTCGTGAGCGCATTGTTTGAATCGTCTGACGTGCAAAACTTTTGTGTCGTTTGTAGACTTGTATCATTTCACAGACGTTGTCA
Organism: Fusarium nygamai; assembly: GCA_001262555.1. Lineage (NCBI taxonomy): Eukaryota > Fungi > Ascomycota > Sordariomycetes > Hypocreales > Nectriaceae > Fusarium > Fusarium nygamai. The sequence continues at coordinate 109,139 of LBNR01000023.1, read as the reverse complement.
ATGTCCCCGATGGATATGTATGTATGTATATTTTTCGTCCGGGGAGCTGTAGGCCCCAAAAAGTCTCCTAACGGAGCACTGGACGTGCTGAGCTAAACTATCTACAATCGCTGCTGTGCTGATTCTCGCTCGGATCATCTGCAAGGCCTCTTGGATCGGAGCCGTATACATGCTCGAGTGTTTTCTGTACTCATTACCTCCAAGAGGCACCTCTCTACTCGTAGCCAGCTCTACAGTAGTTGTCGGTGAAGCACGTCCCATGGACATCAATACAGTTGATCCTCGCAGAGCTTCCCTCCAGCAGCGTCTCCCATCTAGTTCATCTAGCATATCATCGGCACAAAGGCGCATTACTTTCAAGAGGGCATCCCGTCAGCGGGAACTCGTCCCTCTCCAGCCTAGAATTCTCTTGCACAGATAGATCAAGTAGCTTTCCATACCCTAAGGCAAGAAATCCATGACCCCTAAGATTGCCAGTAGCTGCAACCTAGAACCGTGCATCCTTGGGGAAAACCCTCGCAGGAGAAAAACCCAAAGCGGCTAGAACGCTGCTCTGTGGACGAGGTGGTCGCCTCTTTCCACGGCCTCTAGGTAAGCTTTGTACCATTTCGACCCAGCGGTTTTGTCTAGTGGTCTCAGCCAGTGAGACAAGTTGTCGAAGCCGGTCGTGTTCCAGGCGGCAGCCGAGGGTGCAAAGAAGACGAGGTTCTCTGGGCAGTATACGACTACGGAGATCGGTCATGCAGCTTCCGAGCTGCAAAAAGGGCAGCGAGCCATTTGGGGCCCGTGCGTCGAGATAAGGGGGCACCAGAGGGCCCAAGAAGTCGAGCAGCTAGCGGCTGCTGGTGTTGTTCGGGCAGCAAAAGCTACAGAGGTCGGTCGAGGCAGCGCAAAGCTGCAGGTGAGGGTGAGGGTGAGGGTGCGACGACCCTCAATGTCGTTGCAGACACTCGTCGCGAAGAAAGGTCAACTCTCTGAATCCCTTTCTTCAGGCAGCTGTTAGGGTCTCGTTAGCCCCACAGCTGCTTTTGTTGCCATTTTAGCCTGCAAAAATTCTCTACCCTAGCAGAGCGCTAACAGCGCGCACTGTCGTGTAGGGTAGTTGAGGCGTCGTGTGTGACGGTCATTGGCTGACATGACGTCATGGTCGATAAGCAACCGGCACTGCGGGGTATGAGGGAATTACTGTTCGGTCACATTATCAATCAGATGCTCAAGCCGATGCATGCAGGGCCCCGATATGCAAGAAATCCCGTGCTGCTTTGGGAGATATCATACACTAAGTCTGATGACACGTGCCGACCCGCCTACTTACGTTCGTTCCCTTCGCCTAGTGGTCATTCCAAAATTCTTCCTCTTTCATCTCACGATGCTATCCTCATCGAATAATCAACCTGTCACGGCTGCTAAGTGCCACACCCGCCCAACAATTCAGTGCCTCATAAATGTATGATCGTCTAATGTTGCTACTAAATTGCGCCATTTGACCTTTTCTTCTTTCTCATATACGTACGAGGTTTCCATGCCTTTGGACATGGATTTACAAGCCGTCAATAGCGGTCCAATTCCTGGACTTCAAACGATCCTTACGGAGGAACATTTGAAACGTTCTCGCGATATGTGAGATTCCCGATCTTTCATTTGAAATGCAACCGCTAATGTCTGTAGCCGTAACAACCTGTTTAAGGAAAGCAAAGACGAAGACCGGGCTGAGCACATCGATTTCCTCCTCTGGTTGCTGAAAGATTGCGGAGTTCAAGATATTTTTGGAATCGTTGATGTTCACAGTCATTTTGATGTGCCTCGTGGTTTCCATATGGTTACGAAAATAGAGGATCGAAATGCAAGTCTTTCCTGCCTGAGGACCCAACCTGCCCAGGACAAAGACCTAAAACCCCACGAACTCTGTGGCCATAAATTCGTTTACACCCCAGGACAAGGATGGCACCCCTACGAATTTCGGTTCGGTCCGCTGCTTGACACAAATGAAGCGTTCTCAAAATTCTTTTCACGGTTTAGCAACTACTTAGATGAGCACAACATCACCTCGCTTGGACTCGAGTACACTATACGCCAAGTCTCTGGGATTCAGATGTACGAAACTGTTTCGAAAAAGGAAATGTGTATGGTTCTAGAAGAGATTTCACCATCTTTGAGGTTGTCGAAGCGACTCTCGTGGGTACCGACATGCTGGAGATGCTCAACATCCAAGACCATATCTGGCGCGGCGATCCTTTGTCAAAAAGACGAGAGAGGTGTTCATGTGAAGCCAAATCGAGAGGACCTCCCAGTCCTATTCTATCTTACGTTGTGCGTCCTAATCTATCTCATGTTGTGCTGGAGGGGCTTCCTGTAGATGGATACGGTGGCTACCTTTCAGATCTTTAAGGCCTCCCCCATTTTTGTCATTCAAAAAGTACGTCAAAAATACACCCCCTTTGTCGTAAGCAACTAATGATGCTCTGTCTTGGATTGGACACAATGGCGTGCCCACACGAGCTAGAGCTTCATCTCGCTTGACCTGGTAGACTGGTGTGTCTTGTGGAACAAAGAGGGGAATATCTGTAGCTCAATCAGCGTGTGCCGAGTAATCCTCAGAGGGGGCGGGGGGTTGAATATACCTTGCTTGACATCTTTTGCCAACTCTACAAATGCATCCCGAAATCTGTTCCGATAGTCCTGACATTCCTGACATTTCATACAGCCGTGACAGTGACAGTTCTGACTGTTGTGATTGTCTAGACAGTTCCGACATTCCTTACAGTGCGCTGGGTAAAATGTCAAACACGAATACCCGTCGGCTTCTGTTAAGACTGTGTTATAGTGGGATGAATCCGAATTTTCTTTCAATAAATCGATTCCTGCTTGACCATCGACACGTTCCCCAAAACCACCTGGAAACGGTAATCCGTGAACTCGGTCTGCATCTTAATTAGCATATATGAATGAACTGTGAAGGCTAGAACGTGCCTTGGATGACGCTGGGAGATGCAGCGAGATGTTCGATATCTGGGGTTACAATCAGTCATTGAATCGTGCGACCAAATATCAATTGGACTATACCGGAACGATACTCTTGAAGACTTCCGCCTGTGTTTTCAGCGGTCGACACTTCGGCATGGGCGGCGCCTATTTTCGCCCTCTTCTGCAAGGGCTTTGCTGTTGCGTAGATGTCTCCTTCGCTCGCTTCGTTCTCACTGTTTCCCCTTTTCCTCCCCAAATCGGTTGTTGGGTGGCTGTCTTCTTCGGTCCTGCCCTTTTCAATGTGATTCTCATCACTGGCTGGCTGTTGCACATGTGCTTGAATTTGTGGGAGATGCGAAGATGATGACGTCTCTTCATTTTCTGCGGACCCAAGCGATGCGACGAAATGGCGAAAGCAGCAGGTGTTGTCATCGCCTGCCACATCGGCACTAACAGATGAAGCGCGCAGAGATTCGTCATCTAAAATGTGTTAACCATCGATGCTCTCAACTAATGATGAGAACGGATGTACCTGGATCATTATTATCTGACACCTTTTTCCTCTTCTTGCTGGCTAGCTCATTGCTTCGGGCCTCTACATCCTTCTTAAATTTCTCGAAGCCTACTTATGGTGAGATTGAGGGCCTTAACTTTCAGCAGACAAAACCATACCTGAAAAGTGTTGCTCCACGAGATTAATGACATGCGCATTCTTGATAGCCGTGACAAATCTTTCCTGGTGCAAGTAGGGCTCAAGGTGATTGGTCCCTATGAGTTGCCGAATAAATTCGCATATGTATTTGATCTCATCATGGGTCAGAATTTTGATATGGGAAACACTGAACGTTATACCGAGAAACACAACTTCATGGAATTCGAGTTTTTTAAGCTCCGATCGTATAACAGGATTTCTCTTTCGCTGCTTCTCGCTGTCTCTTTTGTTTTCAGTTTCTTGAAACATAAATTCGAAAGAATTCCGTAGCCGATTTGTATGATTCGCTTCGTCTTGTCCCGAACATAATTCATCGGATGTTATGAACAACGGGACAACATTCTCCAGGTACCTCTGCCAATTCTTTATTGCCTTGATCAAATCCCGGAAGTCATCTGCAGAACCAGTGAGATATTTTGTACCTTTCTGAGCTTGTTTGACCTCAGACGATAGCTTCTTCATAGGATACTTTGCCATATCGGAGTTTGTGCTTGTCATACTAGCGAAAGGTCGAGAGAGGAAAAACGTGTCGGGGGTTGAGAGAGGAAAAACGTGTCGGGGGTTGAGAGGAAAATAACGTGTCGGGGGCCGAGAGAGGAAAAACGTGTCGGGGGTTGAGAGGAAAATAACGTGTCG